>OZ010788.1:80226024-80321024 GCA_963932465.1 Maratus speciosus | reverse complement strand
TGATAGTAATACATCACTGATCGTTGATAGAAGCAAAATTAGACGAGAAAAAGAAAAGTGCAGGGCAATTCTTACCAATTCAAACATAGATTACCTGTCCTCCTCTATTGGTAAACATGTCTTCAGCTGACATTGCAGACTTGATTTCCAAGGGGGAAAAGCCAACTCTTCCTTTGAATCTGGCTGACATACCATGTCATACGCAAGCCGTAGAGCGCAATGTTAAGCTGGTAACACAGGCCTCCTCAAAAGTGTCTGGGCATGAGCGACGTGATGGTTTTATAAGAGCCACCCTCGCTTCTCGTGCTATCATGATAAAATTTGACACTAAATCAGAATTCGCAGTACCTGAATCTGCATCTGCATAATTCTCCACGCCCACATTTTGGTTGGTTGGTTGAGTAGGGTGTGGGTGGGACTCGTAGTTCAGCCACCTTCCCGTGGTGAGTCCTGAGTCATCCTTAGAAGGACGTGCCAAGAGCTGCACAATTTTGATCTCTCGAGGCGGGAGGGGGATTGTTTCCGACTTTTAGCCTCAAGGTTGCCTTATGCAAAAAAAAAATGAGACCGATTTGTCAATATTTACATCTCGTGTAATTTCGGTATTTTCCATCAAAATTGGCCATTTTCATCCCCTTGAGGGGGTTTGAAGGGGATAAAGGAGGAGTGTGTGGTATTTTTCCTCCATTCTACATCTCAAGGTCATGGTATGTACAAAAAAATGTGTTCAATCGGAAAAAGTTTACACCTTTTTACGATTTTTCGTATATTTGTACAATTTTTGTCCAAATTCGAAAACTTTGAACGCGATGCGCGAACGGAAGATATTCTTCGATTTCAAAAAATTTTTTTTCACTGTGCTTGTATTGACGAGTAGCAACTTTTCCGCACTATTACGATTGCATTTGCAAAACTTTTTGTTTTTCACTCCGGTCTAATATATATATATATACATATATATATATATATATATATACATATATATATATATATATATATACATATATATATATATATACATATATATGTAACGAATTCGTCGCTACTCCAGTTATGGATCTTCTGTCGTGTCGTCGGCCAAGGCCCGACCGCTGGGGGCAGGGGCGCGGACGCGGGCGTGCCGATTTCTGAGCGAATCCTCGGAACTTCTATCATCTTTAGGTAGTCGCAGGCCGCGAGTGGTATCCGGGAAATCAAAGTCAGATTCAGACAGTAGTTATTCCAATAAAGACACAGTTTTTCCGGGGACCTGATTTATTGTTCCTTTGTTACATCCTTTTGAGAAATCAGGCCCCTTTTGGCTTGAGAGCTGCTAATTTACTTTATGGACATCGGGCTTGGGAATTATGTGTACCACTAAGCGATACTTAGAGAGCCGAGTGTCGTGGAGTTAGGGCATTCTTTTGATGGTCAAAAGCCCCGTCCGGGGACCTGTGCATCGGTATAAATATGCTGTATTTCGCATTATTCCAGCTAGGGGCCGTTGAAGTCAAAGGAGGCGTCTTTAAACTATAATTGGTCGTTAGCTGAATGATTGACTGCCCGGGATACAGGCTGTGGTTTGAGTTGGCCGATCGAATGCAGCAAGACTTATAAATTGCACTTATTCAGCAAAAGTATTCTTATGAGATGTGCCAAAACGATCTCTAAAAGTTATAAAATGCGATGCGGGAAAACTGACTTAACAGGGGCAACCTCATTCAATCAACTGAGACACAATTACAAAAGCATTTTAAAAGTTTTAATTTTAATTTCTAAATTTAAATTTTAAAAAGGGACAAAAAAGGGGATTTTAAAAAGGGGCTTTTTTATCATTTCATATCCCCCCCCACTAAAACAAGAGCCACAGGGCTCGCCTGCAAGACCTGTGGGTCTTATCTCGTAAATTTAACCCAGGGTGTTTTTTTTTTTTTTTGCTCCAGCTCTCAAGTCAATTGGACCTATTTTTACATTCATATCAAGTTACATAAAAATATTGTTCACATAAAAATATTGGTTACACTAAAACATTGGAATTCTTTAAATGGTGCTGCAGCAAAATAATAAGGGGACAGTCTCGAGACATGGGACCTTTAATTACACCAAACTGTCTCTAAAGCAAGTCTTTTGGATGTTTTTTGTAAATGTCTCTGGGTATTGTCCATTGAGAAACATCCTTTTTTGGTGTAAAATTGTAACATTAACATATACAGAATATATAACATATATTAAAATACTCAAAGATAAACCTACTGAAAACTATATAACATATTCAAATGTAAAAAATATTTACAAATACAAAATATTCAAAATTATAAAATATTCATTAATACAAAATGTTCAAAAATATAAAATATTCAATAATACACAATATTCAAAAATATAAAATATTCAATACTACAAAATGTTCAAAAGTATAAAATATTCAATAACATAAAATGTTCAAAAATATAAAATATGCACTAATACTATCAACACAAATATATTGTCTACCAAAATGCACTTTGGCAAGTTTGCATTTCTAAAAATACTGAATTTTCACACTGAGCTAACATAAAAGTAAAATACACTGTAATACTAACAACAACAAACACATTCCTTCTTATTCTACCTTTCTGTTTCGGTAGGGACTTTACTACTTCTTTGATGCAGTCAAGGGTTATTTTTATGAAAAACAAACTAAGTTGTCTTAAAAAAAAGGAAAACTATAGCTATAAAATTATAAATATGCGTTTGCTATAATTTTCACCATGCCCAGGGTCAGTGTGACATGGATTTTAATACTCTGAGGTGAATATCCTCCCAAAAAATGTGCCTCTTGCACAACTGAAAAAGGAAGGTGGGCAATCGACATTCACCTACAGAGGGGAAGCGAAGCAGTTTTGCCAGATTCTCCGTTCAACCTGGAAAGAGAATCTGGGAAAACAGTCCGGCTAAAGATGGGTGGCCACGGAGCGGAGGACCCCTTCATAGGTCACAAAATTATCATAATAATATAGTTATAAAAAAAACAAAAATTCTAACAGTACTTTTAAACTGTCATCATCATTCTACGCCGCCGGGGAGTTAGGTTACACGCTCAGCTGGGTCCTCGTCCAAATGCTACGAGCAAGGGGGACGATAGGAAAGCAAAAATAAAAAATTGAAAGATGAAAGAGATAGATTGGGTTTTATTCATGGTTGAGCTTAAGGTTTTGAGGTGGGTGGTAGTATCTTAACTTGGAGGAACGGACAATTTCAGAATTTCTCTTAAAATGTGGACTGGGTTTATCAATTTCAAAGGATACATCAGAAAGTTGTTTTAAAATGGTGTATGGGCCAGAGTATGGCGAAGTCAGTTTACGGGTATTAGGATAATGAAATTCTTCATACATTACAATGTCACCAACTTTAAATTTTACAGGAAGGAAACGAGCATCATAACGGACTTTATTCTTTTTATGGTAAGCAATTGTTCTCTCTTTAGCCAATTTTCTAGCTTCCTCCACAGGGGGATAATAACTATTATTTGGTAAAGGAGGATCATATGGTAATTTTCCTAACAATAAATAACTAGGGGTGAACTGGGTTACAGAATGGGGAGTATTATTATATTCATATAAGACTTCATCTAAAAGCTTAGTCCAGGGTATTTTCTTGGTTGTGGAATTGACTTTACATTTTAATCTAGTGACAATAGTCTGATTTAGGCGTTCAATTTTCCCATTCGTTTCTGGGTGATGGCTGCTTGTTAATCTGTGTTTTACATTGTAAGTACGAAGAAATCTTTTAAACCTGGAAGCTGTAAATGCTCCATTTCTGTCGGTTAACAATCTATTTGGTACTTGTATCTGAAATAATTGCTTCAAAATGTTTGTATAAGTTTCGGTGGTTACACTTTTTGAAGGAAAACCCCACACATAGCGAGTTGCATGGTCAACGACTAAATGCAAATATTTTTTTGTAGAATTGTAATAATTAAATCCGCCAACAGAGTCTACTGCTAAACATTCAAAAGGTATATCTGTTGGGGGCATTAATTGCAATAAGCCAAATCTTTTTTGCCTACATTTTTTGTTTATCTGACAAGTGTGACAGTGTTTTACAAAATTTTCAATGTCCTGATTAATGTTAGGCCAATAATACTGCAGAGAGATTAAATTTATCATCTTATAAATTCCAGGATGGCCAAATTGTGTGTGGGTTTTTTCTAAGAGGGGTAGACGTAAAGACATGGGGACCACAATCTTATACAAACTTTTCTTTCTAATTACAACAACATCATTTATCTCAGTGTATTTTTTACCATCAACTGTTACATTTTCTTTTCTCTGATTGTCTCTTACTTCATTCAAGTCAAGGAGATGTATAATATGGGGTAAATTTTCTGAAACAGGCTGTCTAGATAGCATATCAGCTTCAACATTAGTGGAGCCTTTTTGGTATTTAATTTCATAGTCAAACATACTAAGTTTTAGGGACCAGCGGAAAAGACGTCCTCTTAAATTTTTAACACTTTTGAGCCAGGTAAGTGCCGCATGGTCTGTATGTATGACAAATTTTTGACCGTGTAAATAATGATAAAATTTATCTAAAGCATCCACAATCGCCAAACATTCTAACTCAGTAATTGCATAATTTTTTTCATAATCGCGAAGATTTCTAGAGTGATATGCTATAGGATGTAATGTTCCTTTTTCATCAACTTGTTTCACAACACATCCCACTCCATGACTTGATGCATCTACAAACAAATGACAAGGTGTTTTGGGATCAAACAACTTTAATATAGGTTTTTCAATTAAAGCATTTTTTAACTTTTCGAAAGAATTTTGACAATTTTGGTCCCATACATAGGGGACATTTTTCTTCAACAAATTGTTGAGAGGGTATCGAATGTTAGCATATTTTGGAATAAATTTGTGATAAACGTTTATAGATCCCAAAAAACGTTGTAATTCTTTTACATTCGTAGGTGGTGTTAATTTCTTAATTGTCTCTATATTAGGGTTGTCAGGTGTGATACAACCATTCGAGACTTCATATCCTAGGAAATTAATTTTGGATTTAACAAAATTACACTTTGACAATTTTAGTTTAAGGTTTTCTTGGACACAGATATTAAATAAGGTCTCTAAATGACACAAATGTTCTTTTTCATTTTGGGAGAATACAATAACATCATCAAAGTAACTACAGGCAAAGTCAATTTTGTATTTATTAAGGATTCTTCTGAGGGTACGGTTAAACCAAGCAGGCGCGTTTTTCCATCCGAATGGTAAACGATTCCACTCATATAATCCAAAGGTAGTGGCAAACGCCAGCTTCTCCGTATCTCGAGGGTGGATAGGGATGTGCCAATATCCACTGGCCAAATCAAGAGTGGAAAAAACTTTAGCATGTGCCAATTTATCTAACAGGGTGTCTATTCTAGGTAAGGGTTCTGCATCTGTTTTTGTAATGGCATTCAATTTTCGAAAGTCAATACATAACCGGGTTTTCTTCCCTTCTTCACGTTTATACACCAAAGTTACGGGTGATGAATAAGGGGAATAGCTTTCTTTAATGATACCGGCTCGCAATAAATTCTGAATTTGGTCTTTAATTTCTTCTTCTTCCTTAGGGGAAGTGCGATATGCTCTTAAAGAAACGGGGAGGTCTGATGTTAACTGTATTCTCTGGGGTTCAATGTTTACACAACCTACATCATATTTATCTTTAGCAAAAATACAGACATATTTGGCTAGAAGAGCAGGTAATTGTTCCTTGACAGTCTGAACATTTGGCACATGTTCAGTGGTCTCGAACAACTCCGGCTCAAAATTTTCTTCGAATATCTCTGCATTTTTAACTGTATTTTTCATTTCTGGCTGGTTAGTATATGTTTCTGATAAATGTAAGGTATGATGGGATGAATTTGTTGAAATACTGTCCATGAGAGGTACTTTCTTTTTCTCTTGCGTGATTTGCATTTTAACACAGTCAATATTCAATTTAAACAGTTTACAGTGGGGTAGCCCAATCAAAGCATAAGGTAAGTGATTATTAATTATAAAAAGTTCAACATTCTTAGAGATATGTCCTAATTTCAAACTAACAAGGCATTTTTCTTTCAAAGCTAGAACACCTTGTGTTTGTGTGACCGATATACTCTGCTGAACTTTACATATTTTTAGGTTAAGTTTGTGGGCTAAATGATAAGGAATAACACTGATAGAACTCCCTGTATCGATCAAACAAGGTAGTGAGCCTTCACTTTTTAAATCAGTAATTTTTTTACAATTTCTATTTGATTTTTTATAGCTAGCTTTTTCTTTTTGTACATGTCCGGACATAAGAAACCGTCGTTGATTACTAGATATATTTTCAGATGACTCATTAGCTCTCTGATCTGGGTTGGGGTTCGCAAAATTCATATTGGGACTAGGGGTTGGAACTGCTAAGACTTGTTGTCGAAAAGGGCAGTATTCCACCCAATGATACGCATTTGGTATTCCTATATTAAAACAAACTTTGCATGGGGAGGGTGGCAAAGTGGTCTGGTGATGTACATTTGGTCTCGGTTGACCATTTGTCGTCGGTCTAACTGTATTTTGGGGATTTCGTGCTTGATTAGAAGCAAAAAGTCGAGTCGGGGGGTTTTGATAGGGAACTCTGTAGTTCCACTGCCGGTTATAATTCTGTCCTGTCTCATATGGGGGGCGAAACGGTCGCCATTGTCGATACTGATTGGGGTTTTGTGGGCTTGCATCTATTTTGCTCTCATTTCCTTTTCTGTCCAGTTGCAGCTTGCAAATTCTGAATACTAATTCACGCCATGAATGTGTATTTGAGGGGTTGCTTGCAATAACTAGCTTTTGCATTTCTAACGGCAAGCCCTCCGTTAATCCTTCCAAGATAAGCTTCTGGTCTAACCCTAAGGTTCTCCCTATTTTAGTCTTTTTCTGATAGTATTCGTTCAGGTCCTCTCCAATCTTGTATCCAATACGGGAAAAATCAGTTAAAGAAAGAGTGTCGGGAATTTCGTAATGCTCATTGAACAAAGTGACAAATTCGGACCAATGCAGCACATTTAAACAATTATTAATGTACAACGTAAGTGCACTGTCTTTTAAGTATTTCTGTATGTGCCTAATTTTCCAGAAGTCGTCTTTTTCCTGTTCTACACAAACACCCTCAAAATAGGCCTGCCAAGCGGTCCAATTCATATTTGAATTAGGCGAAAAGGCAATAATATCAGGTTCTATGGACATTTTCGGGCTAGCGGTTACTGCGTTGTGACCAGACCCAGCTTGAGCTGACAGGGTCTGTTCACCTAATGTTGTTACATTATGTGTCTGTGTGGCAATCTCGGACTTCTGAGTATCTTTCTCCTTATCTGATTTGTTTTCTAAGTCATTCTTTTCAGGAGGGGGAGTGACACTCATCTTGAAATACAAAATATTACAAGATTACACAAAAATATAAGGCACAATTTAAAACAAATAAAAATGGAATATTTTTCAAAAAAAATTGCAACACAATATTTGTAACAAAAATGGGCTTAAATCTAAATAAAATTCAAATTTAATACATCATTTTTTTTTTTTTCAAATAAAAATGGAATATTTTTCAAAAAAATTGCAACACAATATTTGTAACAAAAATGGGCTTAAATCTAAATAAAATTCAAATTTAATACATCATTTTTTTTTTTTCAAATAAAAATGGAATATTTTTCAAAAAAATTGCAACACAATATTTGTAACAAAAATGGGCTTAAATCTAAATAAAATTCAAATTTAATACATCATTTTTTTTTTTTTTTTTTTTTTTTTTTTCAAATTGAGATTTAAAAAAAACGAACTTTGAACTAAAATTTTAAAATTCCAAAGATTTAAATACTGTCTAAATTTCAGAAAATTACTCTTATAGCAAAAATAAATAAAATAAACGTTGTCTTATTCTAATTTTGGCTATTAAAATGACAAACAATTAAAAAACTACCTTTTAAAACTGTATTCTTTTTCTCTTTTTTAATTCAAGAATAGATTAAAATGGTCTTACCTTCAACAAATCTATTCAAGGACAGCCTTACATATCCACAAACAAAACAACAAAAAAAAAAACGATCTTCATAAAAATTTCCAGGATTAAATTTACTCCCTGCATAAAAAAAAGAAATCATTTTCTCTTTTTCTTCTTAACACAAATCAGTGAGTTATCTGCCGGTAGAAAATTCGTTTTTCAACACGGTTCTTCATTTTGACCTGGTGACCCACTTTCTCAGCTGATAACGTCCATGGCTGGTCTGGGAGGAGAGAGTTTTATTTTTCTTTCTTGCAAAGACTGTTTCAGAGGCTTGTTCGTTGGAGAAATAATTGATTTTCAGTAACAGATAATTTTTTCTTGATTGCTAGGCAGATGAATGTTTTTCCCGTTCTTTTTGACCAGTCTTTTCCTTTTAATGACCAGATTTTTTTCTTTTTAATTAATTGCTAGGGAACGACACTTTTTTTTTTTTTTTTTCGTTTTCTTTTTCACTCATGGAAGGCAGAAAAAGGATTTGAAAACTGTTCTTTTTAGAGATTTCTTTCGTCACTTGTTACACACCTCTTGAGTTTTGTTGGAATTAATTGCTGGTTAAATAAACAGTAGATACGTCATTTTTTAGGACTTCATTACACATCTCGTTGTTGTTCTTGCTGGAATTAATTGTTGGAACTCTGGGATTTGAGCCGCGCAAATAAACCGTCGTGCCGACTTTTCAATGTAACGAATTCGTCGCTACTCCAGTTATGGATCTTCTGTCGTGTCGTCGGCCAAGGCCCGACCGCTGGGGGCAGGGGCGCGGACGCGGGCGTGCCGATTTCTGAGCGAATCCTCGGAACTTCTATCATCTTTAGGTAGTCGCAGGCCGCGAGTGGTATCCGGGAAATCAAAGTCAGATTCAGACAGTAGTTATTCCAATAAAGACACAGTTTTTCCGGGGACCTGATTTATTGTTCCTTTGTTACATCCTTTTGAGAAATCAGGCCCCTTTTGGCTTGAGAGCTGCTAATTTACTTTATGGACATCGGGCTTGGGAATTATGTGTACCGCTAAGCGATACTTAGAGAGCCGAGTGTCGTGGAGTTAGGGCATTCTTTTGATGGTCAAAAGCCCCGTCCGGGGACCTGTGCATCGGTATAAATATGCTGTATTTCGCATTATTCCAGCTAGGGGCCGTTGAAGTCAAAGGAGGCGTCTTTAAACTATAATTGGTCGTTAGCTGAATGATTGACTGCCCGGGATACAGGCTGTGGTTTGAGTTGGCCGATCGAATGCAGCAAGACTTATAAATTGCACTTATTCAGCAAAAGTATTCTTATGAGATGTGCCAAAACGATCTCTAAAAGTTATAAAATGCGATGCGGGAAAACTGACTTAACAGGGGCAACCTCATTCAATCAACTGAGACACAATTACAAAAGCATTTTAAAAGTTTTAATTTTAATTTCTAAATTTAAATTTTAAAAAGGGACAAAAAAGGGGATTTTAAAAAGGGGCTTTTTTATCATTTCATATATATATATATATACATATATATATATATATATATACATATATATATATATATACATATATATATATATATATACATATATATATATATACATATATATATATATATATATATATATACATATATATATATATATATACATATATATATATATATATACATATATATATATATATATATATATACATATATATACATATATATATATATATATATATATATATACATATATATACATATATATATATATATATATATACATATATATACATATATATACATATATATATATATATATATATATATATATACATATATATACATATATATATATATATATATATACATATATATACATATATATATATATATATACATATATATATATATATATATAATATATACATATATATATATATATATACATATATACATATATATATATATATATATATACATATATATACATATATATATATACATATATATATACATATATATATATATACATATATATATATATACATATATATATATATACATATATATATATATACATATATATATATATACATATATATATATATACATATATATATATATACATATATATATATATATACATATATATATATATATATATACATATATATATATATATACATATATATATATATATATATATACATATATATATATACATATATATATATATATATACATATATATATATACATATATATATATACATATATATATATATATATACATATATATATACATATATATATACATATATATATATAACAACATTTAAATGTCTTTCTAAGTAAATCTTTCTCTAAACATTTCTCTGATATTTACTTTGACCTTATTATGAGTAGGGTTAATCTTTTAAATATTAATTTACAAAAAAACACAAAATTCAGAACATGAATACTCAAATGATAATTACTTTTTCAAATCACATATTTAATAAAATTAATATCAATTCTATAATTAATGATAAAAATTGTTTTTTTCCTATCAATAATCTTCATATATCAAAAACCTTTAAATATCCGAATACAATTTGGGAGAAAGATTTTTAACTACAATACATTTTCAAAAAATACATCTGCTGCAAGTAATTTTCCGTGTAACTGCAAAGACCCCACTCTAAAAAAATACATAAACAATGATCATGGACATATAATCACTGGAAATCTTGATATTGTTCATGATTTTAAATTGAAACAACTAATGGGTTATGGTACTAAATATAGACTTCCATCTAAATTTAATGTTAAATCTATTATCAAACAGTTTACATATGATATTGATATTTTTATTTATAAAATTTCTATCTCTTATAATAAGCCTATTGAATATTTTAATCAATGGAAGATATTAGTAATTGAAAAATTAACTATGGCTTTAAAAAATAATATTGCTGATTTGGTTTCTATTAATACAAAGCATTATTTCCAACAAATTACTAAATTACAAAAAAACTACGTTATTACATATGTAGACAAATCTCCTAACAATTATGCTATTATATGTAAATCATATTATCACCAACTTCTTACAAATTCTATTTCTTCTAATAAGTCATTTCAAAAAACTAATGAAACTGTAATTGTAAATAATCGTAAAATTCGTAGTTATTATAAACTATTAAATATTTTATCTACTAATTTTAATTATCCATATTTAGTTCTTATTCCCAAATTTCATAAAACTCCTATTAAATTTAGGACTGTTACTATTGGTTGTAATACATATAATAATAAAGCCAATACACTTCTCTTAAAAATTCTTAATCAATTGTATGTACTTACTACAAATAATGATAATACACATTGTATAAAAAATAGCTATCAACTTGTTAATATTTTAAAAAATCTTCATTGTGTTTATAATATAACGACATATGACTTCAGAGATCTTTTTAATAATATAGACCTATTAGATTTACATAAAATTATAAATGCATTATTTAAAAAATATTATAAAAAACTGGAATTACCATCTAATATAGATATTGCATATTTTAAATCTTTAACTAACTTCATTATCTATAATAATTATATATTGCAAGATAATACTTTATATTTACAGCATGTCGGTATACCACAAGGCGGTTGTACTTCCAGTTTACTCTCTGACTTATACTTATATCATTATGAACGTAATTTTACTAATAATAATCTACATTTATATCGTTATATTGATGACATCATTTTAATTGATACTGATCAATCTGCAATTACTCGATTTCCAGTTGATTATCCCACTAATTTGGAATTAACGGAAAACCTTTTATCTAACAATACAATTAACTTCTTAGATCTTAAAATTACAATCAAAGACAATAAAACAATCACAGATTTATATGACAAACGTAAAGAATTTAAATTCAAAGTTAATACATTTACAAATTTTAAATCTTGTCTACATCATTCTGTATTTCGGAATATAATACTTAATCATTTATATAGAATAAAATGTTTATGTTCTTCTCCTCTAATTAACAATAATATTAAAAAACTAATTTATGATGCATTAAATCATGGTTTTCCAAAAAAATTCATATATTCATTAATATACAATTAGTACTTTTCTTACATGATCTATTAAAACAAATTAACACATGCGTAAACAAAATTACAAAAAAATTATAAAATAAAAAAAATATCTATAAAAAATTAAAAATTGTAAAATAATATAAAAAAATATTATAGGTTGGTTGGGTGGGTAGATGTTAGAGTACGGAGGAGGGTGGTGTTGTCTGGATAATACGCAATGGTTAATTATATATATAAAAAAATGGGGGCTCTTGTATTATTTTTATTACGTATTTTATATGGATGTTGATTTGATATTTTATATGTAATTGGAGAATTTCATTAATATTATAATTAGCCTAATTATTGATTAATCTAATTTACAATTATTTGTTATTAAATTTTAAATTTACTAAGGACAATATCATATTAATTACTAATAGTATGCCATTCTTATAGTGAATAATATACATATAAGTATGTATAATATAAATATAGTTATACTGTATGCATTAAAATTGGGTAATTATTTTTATTATTATTACTCTATTCTTTTTAATATTTATTATCGGTTTACTGTTTTTGAATGTCCCACATTCATACTTTATGGTTTTTTATGGATGTCTGAAGATAATCCACACTCTATATTTGTGCTTTTTAAGTAATGGGTATTTAAGTATCATTTAACCTTCTATTTACTTCCACATGTTTATTATTTCCTGTTCTTTTTATAAATATCTGATATATAATTCATAAAAAATAATTTTTATATTTAATAATTATTTATATTAATTATTACTGAATTTTATTTTGTTTTATAGCATATAGCTATATGCTATATATTATCAATGCTCTAGAATTATTTATTTCTTAGTTTAGTTTAAATAAGTTAGCTAATAGAATATATTGTATGCTTTTAAATTTTATTTACAATAGTTTTTAAATACATTGTGTGGTTTATATTCGGTTTATAATTCTCTATATATAAGGATATGTTTGGTTTTGCTGTTTATACAGTTATTTACATTCAAATGCTTACAAAGATTTATCTTGCGTTAGTTGTTTAATAGAAGTAATACTAGATGGCAGCACTAAATTTGTCTCTTTAAGATAGCTCTAATTGTTAATTTTTCTAGCTCCATTTCAGTTATAATTTAATACACCAGGGGGTATTTTTAGCTAAATTTTGACGATATTGTTAAACTGTTATTAATTTAATAGTGCATTTTAAATAATGTAATTAATATCTATTTATTTTATATTAGATTAAATGTGTTTAACAAGGTATTTCAAATTTTATTTCAAAATGTATTAACTGCATCCTTTGGTATCATTTACTGTGATTTCTTAACTGTTATATTCACCTTAATCTTTTTGATATACTGGCAGCCATGTGCGCGTGGATTTTTGTAAAATACTGAAATATTAATCGGTATGGTGTTTATTATTTATATTTTATATCCTATAAATATTTAAATACGTTTTATTGATTCTTCCATTTCATATTATTTGTTTCTATTCTGCTTTCATTTTTAATCAATTCACTTGATTTTATGGTTGTTTGGGCACAGGGGAAAATAACTTTTAGCTTTAGCTTATTTTTTCCACAGAAAACAACCATTTTGCTTATATCATTGAATTCTGTGCCCTTGATAACGTAATTCAATGTATAAGCTTTTCAATTTTTGTCGGTGTCCACTTTTTTACTTTTTCTTCCATAATAATTCTTATATTATTTTTATTTATTTATTTATTTTTTTAATACTTACAGCTTTAATTCATAATATTTGACGGTGGAAGGTTATGTTTAATTAATGGTTATATATATATATATATATATATATATATCAACTTTTGAACGAAGGGCGGTTTCGGGGTCTGGTAGTCATGATCGATGAAAATATACCAAAATTTTTTGAAATCGCTTTCCTCCGAACGGCTGCAATAGGTAGCTTTTTGTAATGAAAGCTATCTAATATAAAAGCATATTTTCAATAAACCATCAAATATTTGAAGTATTTGAATGAGGAGACAAAATGAAAATAATATATTGGTTCACTTATTTTAATTTATTTCTCCGTTGAAAATTGTTGATATTCATTGAAATAACTGTAAATAATTTTAAATAAAAACAAAAAATTTCTGGTCTATAGATATATAAATATGCATTTTTTTCTTTTTTTCATTATATATTTAAACATGCAAAATTTCGTAGTTGAAAAAGTACTTATATTCTACAAAACATACATTTAATTCATATTTTTCGTAAATTTCAATTATTATATATATTTTTTCACTTGCGGTTCAAAAATGATTGATAAAAATTTTCGTTCCGAAAAACAAGTCGGAGCCGGATTTGAACCCGGGCCGATGAAACTCAAATCCAAACTCAAATCCTCAAGCTGCCGATCGCGCTACTCAACCGCTTGCTAATGAAGGAAATTTATCCGATTATGAACTGAAGCTTAAACTTTGCGACTTATTTTCTCAAGACCCTCTGGGGTTAGCGCTTTATGAAGCTCATACACTTATATACTAACTATACTCTATGGATAGACAAATGTTCATCGCATTCGGTGAGACCAACCTCGGGCCCTCTCCATGTTAGTATTATTACAAGCAGAGTGTAGTATGGAAAATCTTCAGCGGCCACTTCTTGTAAGTCATTTTATTTTTATTTAACCCATATTTGTAAAAAATCATATAAAGTTTTAATTAATTTCTTATTACGTAGAAGTTTTTGCAATTCTTACATTAAAAAGAAAAAAAAGTATTTTCTGTTAAATAACGCTGGTATTTTTTAATGACTCTTTAAAATATTAAATATAAAACAGTTTCAACATACATTTGTTGATTATGGTTGCCTTCTGAGCTCCTCATATATTCTATATCATATATAATAAAGGAAAGATAGTTAAACAAGTAAAACTTAGAAATACTCTTACAGAATCCGCCAATACAGCCCGTTGAATGAACTGACTCGTATAAAAATCACAAAGCAGGAACCATTCAAGAGCCAATTCTTCTCCAAACCAAGCAGAATATTCACTCATACTCAAACGACTGGAAAAAAGGCCATATTTTTATTTAAATGTAATTTAAAAAGGTAGAATTAAATACATTAATAAAACTTATTACAGCTAAATTTTAGTGTTTATATGTAGAAAGGCATTTCATAAAATCTGAAAATAAAACCATAAAAAAATACAGAAATATAGGTGTAAATATTTAATATGTATATTATAGGAGAGGCTGGGGATACTTGATCCCCACTTTCTGTTTTTTTTTTTTTTTTTTTTTTTCTCAGTTGTCATTTCAGATTTTTAAGAAATTTTTTTACCAAAATAATCATGTGTCCATTTCTTATACAATATAATTTTCTTCTTGGTATAAAAAACAAATTAATTTCAGAAAATTACATTTTTTAATTTTTCAAAAGGGGGATCATGTATCCTCACTTGCAGGGATACTTGATCCCTGTCAAAAATCAAGTTAATATTGTTTCATTATGCATACATCGCAGTATTATAAGTTAGTAATAAACATTTAACTTTTACTTCTTTCAATTATGGCTACAAGATGAATATTTAAACACTTTGTTGGTGACTTGACGTGTAGATATTTATAAAAACTATAAGCGCAATTTAATTTTTAAAATGAAAACTTTAGAAACCAACAGATAGTTAACCTTTATTTTAATAAATAATACAAGTATACAATAATGCAAAGTAAAAGTAATGAATAAAGCTTTAAAAAAAAATCCCTGCCGGCTCGGGCCTACAGGCGGAGGTAGATTTCGAAGTTAAGTACTAAATTCACCAACAAAAGAAGAAATCAAGAACAAATCAAGATTAAAGATAAACCCAGTTCCTTCGCTAAGAATGAGCTCTAGGGAGCTAAACATTTTGTGAAGATTCTAATATACACACACGCATGTATATGGAATAGGTTTAAAAATGGCTAAATCAAATTCAGAGAACCTCAAAGTGTTAAAATATGTTAATATTTCCATACTTGGGTTTTTATCATGTTTTAATACGTTTCTTCAAACTCAATGACGTTACATATTCACCTGATGTGGTCCATTATATTTTCAATATGACGCAATATTTTGTTGTTGTTTTTTAATTTGTCAAACTATTTATTTCATTTTGAATTTTCATGCAGAAATCTTGCTCTAGAAAACTTATGACGTAATATTCAATTTGTTTTCAATTCGTCAAACTATTTATTTCATTTTGAATTTTCATGCAGAAATCTTGCTCTAGAAAACTTATGACGTAATATTCAATTTGTTTTGAATTCGTCAAACTGCTTATCTAATTTAATTTTTCACGTGAAAACACTGCATTAGAAAAGCAATTGTTGTGGTGAGAATTTTATTGCTTTTTTTTTAATTGTTGGCAACAGCTATAACGAAAAATATTTATTTTTTCCTGCCATTGTTGTGTAAAAGCTGGTTTTATCAGAATCATGTTAAGACGGTATTCAAAATTTTAAACCTTCCCCATTCCCATTCCCTTGGACCGATTTTGCTCATTTTCAATCCCCGCCGAGAACTTAGCTATCTTAAAGTTGTTGGCGAGTTTGAAGACGTTCCGTGCATAATTGCGACTTTTATCGTGCGGACAAAATTTAGTACATACATACATACATATATATATATATATATATATATATATATATATATATATATATATAAATAAACTTTTTAGGTGGTGGTGGTTTTGGGTTCCTGGGGTCATGTAAGGAAAAGTTATGAAGGAATTTTCCAAAAGTCGCACCATGGTAACGACTGCAATAGGTAGTATTTCTTACGAAATCTACCTAAATGACACAGCCTCATTATCATCAGGTATTTTGAAACTTTGAAAAGTCAAAGTCAAAGGTTATAGTTGTAGCAGTTCTTAAGGTTCCTACTACTATAAGTGGATTAAGCAACATATTAAAGAATCTGACTCATCAACTATGCTTTTATCAACTTTTTCCGGGAAATAGAATTGATTAAGCGTGCCTTTTCGTAAAAAATTGATCTCATATTCAAAAGATCCCTGTCGGCTTGGGCCTACAGGCGGAGGTAGATTTCGATGTTAAGTACTAAATTCTCCAACAAAACTTAAATCAAGATTAGAGATAAAACACAGTTTCTTTACAAAGAGTGAGCTGTAGGGAGCTAAACTTTTTGTGAAAATTATAATATACACGAATACACACACACGTGTATATGGAATAGGTTTAAAAAATGGCTAGAAAAAATTCAGAGAACCTTAAAGTGTTAAAATATGTTAATATTTCCATATTCGGGTTTTTATCATGTTTTAATACGTTTCTTCAAACTTACATGGCGTTATATACACCTGCTGAAGTCCATTATATTTCCAATATGACTCAATATACATATTTTTTTAATTCGTCAAACTATTTATTTTATTTTGAGTTTTCATGCTGAAATCTTGCTCTAGAAAACTTATGACGTAATATTCAATTTGTTTTCAATTTGTCAAACTATTTAATTTCACACGTGAAAATTTTGCAAAAGAAAAGTAATTGTTGTGGTGAGTATTTTATTTTTTTTTTAATTGTTGGCAACTGCTATAAAGAAAAACTTTTATTTTTTTCCTGCCATTGTTGTGTAAGAGCTGGTTTTATCAGAATCATGTTAAGACAGTATTCAAAATTTTGAACCCTCCCCATTTCCACCCTCTTTGGCCGATTTCGCCCATTTTCAATCCCCGCCGAGATATTAGCCATATCAAAGTTATTGGCGAGTTTGAGGACAATCCGTGCATAATTGCGACTTTTATCGTGCGGACAAAAATTTAGTACATACATACATACATACATATATATATATATATATATATATATATATATATATATATATAAACTTTTTAGGTGGGGGTGGTTTTGGGTCCCTGGGGTCCTATAATGGAAAGTTATGAAGGAATTTTTCAAAAGTCGCACCATGGTAACGACTGCAATAGGTAGTATTTCTTACGAAATCTACCTAAAAGTCCTACTTTTTGTTATAATGCTGTAATAAAATTAAAGTATCGCAAACACCTTTTGCTAAATTGTAACAAAACTGAAGTATTTCTGTTTGTATTAAAAGTTTAGCTATTTGGGGATGCATGATCCCTAGGATCAAGTATCCCTAGAAAAAGAGGATCAAGTATCCCCATTTTGTGTTTAGAACATAAATGTATATTTTAGGTGATAAATAAACAAAACTAATTTGCTAAATAAGTTATATTGAGAATAGTAAAGTTTATAATTTAAAATGACATACAATTCAATTTATCAAATTTCCAACAATAGAAAATAAAAACAAAACTTTAAAAGCCTTTAAAAAAGTTGAACTTGCAGCATTTAAATATTTCTTTTTCATGCGGAAATAAAATGGCTGTAAATGATTTTATGTTGCCAGATTATCTAAAATAATGCATCTTAAAATGTATTGCCAGCTTTCAAAACTCTACATATTGATTTTAATATACTTTATGATCAGGGACAAACTATCCCTAGGAATCAGGTATCCCCAGTCTCCCCTATATACCGGGTGTCCCATAAATTTGTTAACATTTAAAAAATTCGTAAAAAGTGAAGGAATTGATTTATTTGAGTGCGGTCTGGGACAAAATTATTCTCATTCGGGGGGATATTTTTTCTTTTTCCCCAGAGGAAAAGAAAAATAGTGAAAATTTTGTCAATAGAAGACACTTTAACATTCAAATCGAAAAATTTCGGGGAAAATTACATTTAATTGTATGCATTGCAAATATCTACAAGCTCATAGCAATAAATGTTCCACGTGTCTGCCACCAGGAGGAATTACATTTTGCAAGCGACTGAGAACACAGTCAGCTGAAGCATGTAGCATATCCAGATGGATGCAGGAGATTTCGTGGCGTATGGCGTCCTTTAACGCCACCAAGGAAGACGAATTACTGTGGTACACTCGATACTTTACTACAGCGTCTAGAATACCTAGTGTGGTAATATGCTATCCAAACAACGCTAAAAATTTTTATCCCTTAAATGTGCGACGATACTGCTAAAATCCCAAGTGTCGATCGCAGCGACATCTGTGGAATTTTCGTATTACATTGTATAGACTAGCAATATCTTGCAGTTGTTGAAAATATCCTGCAGATGTCGCTGCGATTTGTATATTTCAGCAGCATTGTTGCACATTTAAGAAATACAATATTTTAGCACTTTTTTAATTATTACAGGGATAGCCAATTTCCACAGTATATATTCTAGGCGCTATAACTTTACGTAACGCCATACTAAAAAATCCGCCTGTGTCAAGTCCGTTAAACGAGAAGGGCAAACATTTTTACTGTAACGACCGATTAGCATTCTTCTCTAACTATGCTTAGTCAAGAACTGCATCATTTAAGAATTGATATGAAGCGGTCTTGCACAAAAGTTATTGTGCGCAAGAGATTACATTCCACTAAGCTAAGTAGGATTTTCTCTCTTGGCGTTTTTAACTAACAGTTTCTAGTAACTGAGCAGGACTTCCATCCTGCTTTTTCATAGGACTCTTTAAAGAGAAAAGGACCCAAAATAATGGACGAAGTAAAGCCACACCAAGCAATAACAAGTGATGGGTATAACGGCTCCTCAATGTAAGCATCTGAGTTCACCTCTGCCCAGTTTCGATAGTTATGAGTATTAACTGTGTTCCATGCAATAAAAAATTATCCTCATCTGTCCACAAGATGTGGAGAAGCTACTGTGTATCACTTGTGACTTTCGTCAAAGCCCATACTGCATATTCCGCTCGCTTAGCTGTGTCATTTGGTAAGAGTTGGTGACGTGATTGCAACTTCATAAGGGTACAGCTTTAACACACCATAAAGGATACTAAATATTGATGTCTTTGGTATACCATCTATTTTTTGCACTTCCCTTGCTCTGCTTACCTCGCTTGCGGACTGTTCACTTAGAGTGCACATTTGCGAAGCTGCAGTTGACGCACGGGCTTCTGATAAACGTGGTACAACGTTGAACGCGGTAGCCTGGGAGAAGTTATTGGACCTTTTTCCTTTCCTCATTCTTTTCTGTGTATAAAAACGTCGTAAAGCTTCGTTCGGCGATTCCTGACTGAGGTAAAACAGCTTCACCAATAATACCTTATCCATCAACATCAACATTACATCGAAGGACGTACGTCTGCGCCAGACACAAGAAAATTTGAAATAAGCTATTAAACGTGCACTTGGCATTTTATATAAATCTAATTTACATATTTCTTAAAATTTGAATGTGTGAACAGAATTTTTTAATAAAAAATTCTTCTTTACAAGAAAAAAAAAAAAAAAAAGAAAAGAAAAGAAAAAAGAAAAAATCCCTGCCGGCTCGGGCCTACAGGCGGAGGTAGATTTCGAAGTTAAGCACTAAATTCACCAACAAAACTTAAATCAAGATTAAAGATAAACACAGTTCCTTCGCTAAGAATGAGCTCTAGGGAGCTAAACATTTTGTGAAAATTCTAATATACACACACGCATGTATATGGAACAGGTTTAAAAATGGCTAAATCAAATTCAGAGAACCTCAAAGTGTTAAAATATGTTAATATTTCCATACTCGAGTTTTTATCATGTTTTAATACGTTTCTTCAAACTCAATGACGTTACATATTCACCTGCTGTGGTCCATTACATTTTCAATATGACGGAATATTTTGTTGTTTTTTTAATTCGTCAAACTATTTATTTCATTTTGAATTTTCATGCAGAAATCTTGCTCTAGAAAAGTTATGACGTAATATTCAATTTGTTTTCAATTCGTCAAACTATTTATTTCATTTTGAATTTTCATGCAGAAATCTTGCTCTATAAAACTAATGACGTAATATTCAATTTGTTTTCAATTCGTCAAACTGTTTATCTAATTTAATTTTTCACGTGAAAACATTGCATTAGAAAAACAATTGTTGTGGTGAGAATTTTATTGCTTTTTTTTAATTGTTGGCAACAGCTATAACGAAAAATATTTATTTTTTCCTGCCATTGTTGTGTAAAAGCTGGTTTTATCAGAATCATGTTAAGACGGTATTCAAAATTTTAAACCTTCCCCATTCCCATTCCCTTGGACCGATTTTGCTCATTTTCAATCCCCGCCGAGAAATTAGCCATCTTAAAGTTCTTGGCGAGTTTGAAGACGTTCCGTGCATAATTGCGACTTTTATCGTGCGGACAAAATTTAGTACATACATACATACATACATACATATATATATATATATATATATATATATATAAACTTTTTAGGTGGGGGTGGTTTTGGGTTCCTGGGGTCATGTAATGAAAAGTTATGAAGGAATTTTTCAAAAGTCGCACCATGGTAACGACTGCAATAGGTAGTATTTCTTACGAAATCTACCTAAAAAAAACCCGTATGAGAATGATTTTATTGCAAACCACATTCAAATAAACCAATTCCTACACTTTTTATTAATTTTTCAAATGTTACAAATTTATGGGAAACCCGGTATATATACAAGGGGTGTTGAAATGAAAAGGTAAGAAACGTCGTCGTAACGACCAAACCGGTTGAAATTTGAATACGCCGCATTGGGATAACGTAGTGAGACATCGAGGGACGCGATTGGAGTGTCCGGCGTGGCTGTGCGCATGCGCAGTATAGGTGCAGGTTTATGGTCGCCAGTCTCTACGTTTAAATTTTTTGCTGTGGCCACTAACTTTCGGTGTCTAAGTCGCCATGCCCTTTATTTTTTACAGATAATTTTTCTTACAGAAAAACAAATGTTTGAAATGTATTTTAAATTTTATAGTGTAAAATAATCTTGCACATTCGCATTTTTTTGAACATGTACTTCTGTATGACAAAATCAAATAAGAAATATTGTTTTCCTAATATTCGCTATCATGATTGCTTAATTATACCTTGCCCAACTTTATCGTCTGACTGTAGATTAAGATTCATATTATTCATAATTAATATTCAAATTTCAAGAATTTTATAATTAAATTAAATATACACATTTGATGTAATTAGTCCGTTTTATTGTACATGTATATATATTAAATAAATTTAATTATTTTTTACGTTAAATGCCTGAGGAATTTTCTGTTTTTTTTTTTTTTTTCTGCATCCTATAAACATTATTGTTTTTGTAGCAAAATAAGAATCTTCAAACTGTCAAGTACGTTTCTCCTAAAGTTTATCTTTTGTTAATTTAAAATTCTTCTTATTAGAAAATAAGTAAGTTAACGTTACAAAGGGGGGGGGGGATATTAAAGTATGGGACAAAACAATTTTTATTTAGCATATAATATTAACATAAACAAACCTTCGACTTGAAACAATATTCTGAATGTAATTCACCAAATTCCTAACATTATAGTACAACTGCAGCATTAGTAGCGATTCTGAGCTCTTGGTTTTATGTTTAGGGTCATCCATTAGGATTATGATATGCTTAATCATCGGCAGAATTGTCTCATAAACCTATGATACAAAGATACAAGCATTCAATAAAATGAATTTATGAATTTCCTTATATGGTTTATAAAATTCAGCACTATTTTTCAATTATTGAAAATACAAAATGTTTATTTAACATGTTACAGGGAGTTGAAGAAATGAAATCAAACGGGACGTACGGTCTCAGAGAGTGCATTAATTTATGAATTTAATAAAACTTTCTTATTTAAATATTAATATGAAATTCTACATATACATATATGTTCTTTAAAAATTCAACTTGCAACAGAAAAAAAAAATCGCACAGAAGGCACTTTAAAAACATGGTGTCTACTTCATAAAAAAATAAATAAATAAATAAATAAAAATAAATAAATCTGATTAAACTTACTAGGGAACCATTTTTGGTGTTGCTCGCACTTAGCATTGAGACCTGATGCATTTTAAAGCCCTATATTATGAAGTTTGATAATCGATAAAATTTTTCTGTTAAAATAATATTTCTTGATTATACAGCAGCATAACTTTCTGAAAATGCAATTTTCGAGACCACTTATTGGACTATTAACATTGATTTTTTTTTTTTTTTAAAGAAAAGCATTTAAAAATAAAAATTAGTTAATAATAAGTATAAAATATTGCAAAAAGTTTGAAAATTCCTTCAAAAACACACGAATTTGATTTTGAAAAATTGCAACATTATATTCATATTTTTGGCGGGGAAACAGTTGGCGTTTATTTTCAAAAGTAGAGCTTCCCGGCAACCCTAGCCAAATGTCATAGCTGAATTTGTAATAGCTAGAAATTGCAATGTC
Source organism: Maratus speciosus (assembly GCA_963932465.1). Lineage (NCBI taxonomy): Eukaryota > Metazoa > Arthropoda > Arachnida > Araneae > Salticidae > Maratus > Maratus speciosus. The sequence goes on along the minus strand of OZ010788.1, from coordinate 80,297,694 downwards.
CGACCTATTTCTCCACAGTAATTTTTCTAAATTGTGTAAAAATATTAATTTACTTTATGATTACTTTTACCGAAGGACCATTTAATATAGCAACATTTCATTTTAAACATTCGAAACTTTATTTTATTCGATTTCAAAGGAAAATAGTTTGCTTATTTTGTATTTCACTAAAAAATAATTTTCAATGATCTTCGAAGCTTTTATAGAATTATATTTATTACTTATATATTTATCGTCTGCATAGAAAAAAAAATAAAAACCTAATATTTGTTTCTTATGCTATCAATTATAAAAAAAAATCGCTATCTGATATAATTCTAGTAATATGTTCGGTACATTTTCTCTTTGGATAAAGAGGGCGGAAAAATTGTAGCGCCATATTTGGCGACTTAACTCACTTTTGGCGTGAAATAAACAAATAAATATGTAATAATAAAAAATTAAAAGTATAAAAAAGTATATAAAATATTATTTTAACAGAAAATTTTTTTCGGTTCTCTAACTTTTATGTATAGGGCTACAAAACGCACCAGGTCTCGATGCTAAGTGCGAGCAACACCAAAAGTGGTTCCCTTGTTAGTCGACACATCTTAAAGACTCTTCATGCTTGCTTCCGCTTAGAGAGATCAAAACAAAAACAGCCATAAACTCTTATAACTACGCTTCTATTGATCACACAAAGAAAATAAAAACTGTTTTGGATAGTCAATTGTACAACTATTATCTTTTAAATAAAACAACTACGAAGTTGGGATATTTGCCCCCAAAAGGTTTTTAAACATAGCTGGTACCTTAAGTGTTAAATGTAGATACAATTTATAGAAATGATAAGATACATCGATTATTAAGATGATAGAAGCGCGCAATGTAATTATAAATAGAAAAAACAACGTTAACAACACCAGAACTTAATATCTTATAGCATACTAGTTTCGGCAGAATTTTGTGTACCGTCCTTCGAGCAAAGACTTGGACTTGGATGAGATATGGTGAAGAGTGCCTGGAATCTAACGCTCGTATTCACCAACTACTTCGACCCCAAGTTATACCGATAACCTCGGTCGAACGCTTAAACGGTATGCACCTTTAATCCTGATTGGACGTCTCCTTGATAATGTTCAATCAAATGTTATCGTGAATTTCATTTGAGCATTCGGCCAATATTAATTTAGAGAGACTCAAATTCTTTGCATGTTACACCCAAGTTTACCTATCGAAGATTGAAAATATAATTTTTCGATAATGCTTTCTTTAATTACGATTAATAACACTTATGTATTCCATATTTAGGCAAATTATCAATGAAATAGAATAAAACCTGTTAAAACCGAATCGCTAGGAAAACGAAAAAACTCAGCTTTAGACAATTTTCCGTCTTAACTGGTATAATTAGATCGAAACATGGCTTCGATGGAAACATGACATTTTCCCATTTAACCCATTATGCCTCGACGGTACTTAAAAGTGCCATTAAAATTACTTGTTATAAAATTAATTTAATGCATCGATTAGTTGTAATACAGTTTAGAATGAGTTATAGATACTTTACTTTATCTTGTTCCAAAGCATTATTGGCAGCACAAAACGAAAATATTTTTAAAGGGGTGATTTCTTTTTCATCTGCATCTTTTCAGCTTTCTTGGCGTGGAAAGCTTGTGTGGGGAAAAGTTTCCGTTAAGAAATATTTCTATTGTAAGAGCATTATATTTGTACATTTCCTAATTCTGTAAAATACTAAAAAAAAAAAATTAAATAAAAGATTTGAGTGGAGTTATAAATAAAGTTTCAGTTAGGAAATATTTCTATATTTCTATTGTAAGAGCATTATATTTGCACATTTTCTAATTCTATAAAATACTAAAAAAAAAAAAAAAAAAAAAAAAAAAAAAAAAAAAAAAAAATTAAATAAAAGACTTGAGTGGAGTTATAAATATTGCACAAAATCCTTATAAATTCAAACTTAATTAATTAATTAATTTTAATTGGCAAAATCCTTCTAAAATTTATTAAATGATTGTGTAAATCTTCTAATGCTATTTCAAAAATTCACGAAAAGTGCTTTAGAAGATGAAATTTTCATGAATTCATAATTTGGGATGTAAAGGGTTAAGGCTGGATTACTCTATTGGCAGCATTCGTTTTCACACGGTTTTACCATAGTTAAAATTAATTAAAAAATACTCTGTTACAAAATGCAGAAATACATACCACAAGATCTAGTTTTTTGTATGTTATGGCTGTATACCGTATATTCCAAGCTCTAAAAAAAAAAATACAATTTAAATGATATGCAAATTAATATATTTCAAACTAAATAAACAAGTTAATACACTACATAGAATATCAAGCAGGACGGTCGTTCTGCCAAGCCAAGCTGAAAAAAAATGCTAACCCCGCCAAACAAACAAACGCCAAGAATAATGGCAAGACACCGTAACTGCTTATAATACTGAAGACAACTTGTCCATGTTAAATGGACGAAATATGCCAGCGTAAAATTTCCCATATCAAAAGAAGCAATCATCGTAGAAAAATAAAACCAACACCAGAAGGACCTAATAAAGAAGATCTTCAATTTGAGATCAAATGCATCCTCACAGGGCCGTGCGAAGAGAAAACTGCGCCCGGGGCAGCGTGTCAATTTGGCGCCCCCCCCCCCCCCCCCCTCCTTCAAATTTGATAAAGAGCAGAAACAGAAATAAATTATATTGAAAAAATATTTTGTGTTTATTTTAGAACTTTAAAAGATTTAATTTTAATTCAGAAATTCCAAACAAACAAATAACAGAAAAGAAAATTGCACTTATTTGTAAATGAGATCATAATGCTTTGCGACATATTTTTCTTAACCTTTCTCACATATTTTTCTTGCCATTTTTAGTTCTTGTTAGTCTTTAAGCTTCAGAAAATGGGTAAAAATAGCTAACAACCAGATTGGAAACAAGCGGTCCCTTCAACCTATAAGTACTAAAAAAGCAAAACAAACAAAAAACCTGCAGAACATAATGTAAATGATAAAAATAAATTATAATTTCAGTACATTAATTAAGAAAGATAACTGAAGCAATGTTTTAATTAATATAAAATATAATATCAGGCAAATACCTTTACTTCCATTTTATTTTTCTTGCATTTAAGGTAACAAAATCGTTTATTATTTTATGTGTAAAGATTGTGAGACACTGAATTTTATAGAAAGTAAATTCAGGTTGCTTAATCTCTCGACTCATAGTAGATCTTAAGTAGTTTTTTACTATTTTATTTTTACTGGAATACTTATAAATTATGTACGCTGTCTCCATGTTTTTGTAATTCCTTGCTTTCCCAAAGTTAAAATTATGGAGCAACTAAAGGATTTCTAAATGATCAATTTTATAAAAGTTCTTATATAATGGTAGAAATAAGGTTTTCGCATTTAAAACCTCGCGCTTAACAATTCAAGTCCATTCAAGTCAGCAATAAAGGGCAAGGTCCAGGCAATATTAACAGATTTTCGATAACTGATCTTAGATTCGCACCAGCCAGAAACTCAAATTCTTGTTTTACATTTCTCAGTTTCTCAAACCTCCAGTTCAGTTGCACGATTATAGTGTCTCTACGTAACACGAAATCCTTCACATTCATATAAATTTCCACTTTCATCAGAAGTTTCGTAGTCAAATTGTTCTGCGAATTTTACGTTTTCTGTTTTGCTCAAATAAGAACTCTACATTTACAGACATAACCAAATCTTCGCTTTCTTGTTCAAAAACTTCCTCTCTTATTGTCTGAAATGTGTTTTTTAGTGTTTCAATCAGTTTGCTGGCGATCAAAACATTGACAGTTTTTTTTTCTTCTTTTTTTTCTCGAGAATAATATTAACTTTTTCTATTTCATTTAAAATGCTGTGTCAAACTAGTAGGCCGTAAATAAAGGGGAATTCTTTATTTGCTTTATTAAGCTTTTTGCTCCTGAGTAAGTTTACTCATTTTACTTCATTTCTATAAGGTCTTCCAGAGCTTTTAAAATCTGTGGCAATTGTTTGTAAACTGCAGATATAACTTTATTTTTTAATGACCATAGAGTATCGCAATGTTTCTTTAAATAAACTGATAAGTGGGACATAAGTATATCCCATCTTTCAGTAGAAGAGAAGAAAAAACAAACACATTTTATGCAGTTCCGGAAATTTTTTGGACATACACCAGCAGCACGAACTCAAAGTTTAGAGAATGTGCAGAACATGGTAAAAAATAGACGAATTTATTTACTTCGACGATTCGAGCTTACACAACATTATATTGGGAAGCCATATTTGCACCATATCACAACATTGAGCTCTGAAGGGTTGATATTGGTATTGCTTATGACGGCCGATTATCTACAAGTTGGATATAGTAGGCCGGAGTGGGATGAAAGTGTCCTCTGTAATGTCTTTCTAATGGAACCTAACCCGTATTTACGCAAGGTTCGAAGAAAACTACGGACAATTTCGAACGATTAGGCTGACGTGCGCGATTGGGTCGAATTCAGCACCTCCCGTCTACCGTCTTTGAGAACAGAACCTCTCGTGCAGCTGTGAATGTCGAGATTGTCGGACATTGGCTTATCTTAAATTTCTTATGCTATTTTTTTTTTTTTTTTTTTTTTTTTTTTTTGACTTGATGTAGCCAAGAAACCTTTCCACGAATGAAAATTTTCTATTTTCGGTATCGCATAATTTGCGTCATTTGTTCTTTGTGAGGTGTACTGGATTCCTAAACTGGACTGTGTTTAAAATTCAGTAACTTGCAAATGGTTACAATTATTAAAATAAATTCTTGCAGGAGAGTTATGTAAGATATTAGAAGTATTTTTAATGCGGTTCTCGGTTTTAGTTTCAAATAACAGAGATAGATGGCAAGCAATAAGCACTCTGTTGAGGTCTAAACTGAAATTCCCTAGCATCATACGAAGGACGGAGGTTAAATATATAGAATAGGCCCCTAAAAATAAGATTGTATTGGAGAATGAGACCCACTCCATACATTTAGCCTCCTCTTTTCGCATCAGTGTTGGGCGATTTCGGTTTTGGCCTTGATTGAGCACCTATGGCGCTAGATGTTTTCTTAATAGTGCCTGTGTGGTTATACATTGCTGGCATAATTGTCGATTCAGTATAAACTTGATTGATTTACACGAATATGGTTTAATAAAGTATACTGCTGTAACTTAAATTGACTATAAACCTGTTTAATTCTTCAACAAATCATCGATATTTATGTTGTAATGTGAAATTGTAAAACTGCAGTATAAGAATTGAAAAAGTCATTTGTAACGCGAGCAGCTAGTGGATTTGGTCTGCCCCTCGGGATTGCACAATCGCTCTAAAGTGAAAGCTGAGTTCCCGAGGTGGTGATCCCTGCTTGTAGCGCCATCTATAGTTGCTATTTGGAACTAAAGTCGGGAATCGAGGTAAAAAAAATACTGACATTTTACCATTACCTCCCCGCAATTTTTTTTTTTTAATAGCTGTCACCATTTACAGGTTATTGAATTTTAAAAACAGTCAGTCCATTTTAGGACACTCGGTATATGGAGTGCGATCGAACGAAATTGAAAAATACCTTGCTCTATTAATTTCTTCTACAATCGTTTTTCTTACTTCATTGGCAAGAAAGTTCATAATTTCATCCTGAATATATTTTGTCATTTATCTTTTTCACTTTCAATAATTTTCACTTTAGCTCTTTTCAAATTTGCTGTCGATTATATGATTTAATTTTAAACGTCTCTCAAGTTTCTTTTAGCGAATTCATGCATTCCTGTGTTCTAGAGCATTTTTATGCTCAGGAATTTTAGGATTTAATTTCTTCCACATGAAAAACCCACAATCTGGATTGGCTAACTTTGGAGGGCTATCATAATAATTGGTGAATAGTAAAAAGAGAAAACAAAATATAGTGATTCCCTTAATTAAGTTATCCAATAAGCCGCAATTACCGTTAATAATTTCTCCACTAAGTATAATTTTCTTGAGCGTTAGTTTGGAAAATTGTAGTCCTTATGCAATCGCAGATTTCATGTAATCAGCATTTTCACCCTGTGCTGGACCTTTTTTTAACAGCAAAGTAATGACCGAATGACTATAAGAATGATTCCATAGTGGAATCAGAATAGGTTAGCAATTCATATTCACTGAGTGTGGCAGGTGTCAGAAACTTTCGTATACGATGTAAAGGGCCCGCAGAGTGCAAAAGCTTAAGAAACACTGCAATAAAATATCACAAAAGCATATTATAAAATCATCAGATCTAAAGAGCTCAATGAAAAGTAAATGTGAGCAACGCAATAATTTTGAAATGAAAAATGTACATACTTCCATTGGGAAAAATATTCCCGAAATGTAAATAGTATATACATTTAGTTTTACAAAAATATAGAATATCGAAGGGTGAAAAAAAAAATCCAATGAAAATGATCGACGACAATAAAAAAAAAAAACGGAAATTGGTAGTACAAATTTGGCGCCCCTAAATTTCCGCGCCCGGGGCGGCCGCCCCCTTCGCCCCCCCTTTCGCACGGTGCTGCATCCTCATAAATTAATTATAAACAGAGATATAGATTTTTTAAAATAACGTCGAGATACTGAAAATGACAGATTTATTTTCTTCGTCACAACTTATGTTTCAATTGAGGTAAAGACTTAAATAATGGACAGAAAAAAGTAAGGATTGAATTTTTGGATAGATATTTACTCAATCTACGTGCTTTTATAAAATTCAGCTTTAAAAACATTAATTTTCTATTCATAATTAGCGAAAAACTGTTAATTAGTTCTAAAGTTTATAAATTATGCCAAATAGCGATAAACCCGCCAAAATATTTTAGAAATCTTATAGTTTTCTTTTATATTATCCTTTTGCATTGATTTGATCGAAGATAACTATGGCTGAGATTCAGATAGATTTTTCGCTGTTAGCGAAATGAGTTTGACCAATCAGAAGCCTGCATGTTTGAGAATATTTGCTGTTTCTGGATCCCGGCCTATGTCATGAAAGTTTTGAGTCATTTTTTAGTGCCGTAGATGAAGTGCAATGTTTGTAGAAATGTAGGCTAGGACCAGATAGATTTTTCGCTGTTAGCGAAACGAGAATCACCAATCAATAGCCTGCATTTCTGCAAACAGCGAAAAGTTCACAAAAATGCAGACTTCTGATTGATGAATCTCGTTTCTCTAACAGCCAAAAATCTATCTAGATTGCGCCCAATGGAGGATATTCCAAATATGGGTTCGAGGCTGAAAAAAGTCACGTGATACCGGTAATTTATCCAAGGAACTTCTAACTGATAAGAAGGGAAGATACTACTACTTTGCCTCATGAACCGTTTCATTGGCTAGCCTGGCGGGGATTTACATTACACGTCTACGGAGCCTTCCCTTCTTTACGATAGAAGTTTTTACCTTGACCACGTGATCAAAATGTAGATGGAATATCCTCCATTATGTTGAACACAATTTTGCATTTCCACATCCAGGAAGGGTATTGATTGTCATAACAACAATACATATTCGAAACTATTTAAGGCACTGATTCTGAACTCCTTTGCTATACATTTCGATATTAAAGAAGTTGTTGTTTCCATAGTAACAGTACTTTTCTGTATGCTTTCTCTAAAACACAAATATAGAAATTTAACAAAGAGCGCTCAGAATCAACACCATAACAGAGAGCCTTTATACATAATAGTGGTGATATATGCACAGGAAGCATGATCATTTCAAGTTTTTGCCGAAAGTATGGCTACAGCGTCTAGAATACCTTGTGTGGAAATATGTTATCCAAACAACGCTAAAAATTGTATCCCTTAAATGTGCGACGATACTGCTAAAATTCCAAGTATCGATCACAGCGACATCTGTGGGATTTAGTATTACATTGCATAGACTAGCAATATCTTGCAGTTTGAGAAAATATCCTGCAGATATCGCTGTGATCTGTATATTTCAGCAGCATCGTTGCACAGTTAAGGGATACAATATTTTAGCACTTTTTTAAGTATTACAGGAATAGCCAATTTCCACACTATCTATTCTAGGTGCTATAGTACGGTAATCCCCTTTTTTGAATAGAGGCTATTCTATCTACGTTATGATCACGTGGTCAAGGCAAAAACGTCTAACGTAAAGAAGGGAAGGCTCCGTCGACGTAATGTAAATCCCCGCTAGCCAATGAAACAGTTCACGGGAGAAAGCAGTAGTAGTTTCCTGTTTCCCTTCTCATCAGTTAGAAGTTCTTTAGGTAAATTGCCGGTACCACGTGACTTTTTCAGCCTTGAACCCATATTTGGAATATCCTCCATTAGACGATACGCGCATGGACGAGCTTTATTAGACTAGGGAAATAATTCAATATGCATTAGCCTGACGATAATGACAAGCTCGCAAAGACCTTTAACGATTTGTTTTTATCACTTCTACCAATAAACCTTTATTGGCCATATGTCGCTACTTCGTTATAGCGACACACTTGTTCCTAATTGGATCCCGGCCTTAATGTATCAAAATACGGAGTTTGCTTTCTGTACTATTCCTGAGCTCAGCTATAACGTCTAGAAATATAGGCCGAGATCAAGGTACATTTTTGCAAACAGTGAAAAGTTAGCAATAATTCTGGCTTCTGATTGGTCAATCTCGTTGCGATAACAAAGAAAAATCTACCTAGATCATGGTCATGGTGTGGAAACCGGCTATTCCAGTAATACTTTAAAAATTACTAAAAATTTAATCCCATAAATATTGAAAAATACTGAATGACAAATGTCGATAGCTGCAACATTTTCTAGATCTTGTCTGAGCGAAACGTTTTCTCATTTGATATCTTTTGAAATAGTTACGTTGGAATTACCATATGTCGCTGTGATCGACATTCATCGTTCAGCCTCGTTCAACATTTATGGGATACAATTTTTTAGCACCTTTTTAATAAGCCGATTTTTAAGCTATATCTTCTAGATACTATAGCTCCGTTATAGGCCTAGATTATATGTTGTAGAAATCGACTATCCCAGCAATACTTAAAAAAGCGCGGAAATAGTGAATCCCTTAAATGTACAACGATGTTGAATTCCAAACAGTCATTTGCAGCGACATCTGCAGGATATTTTTTAAAGAAGAAAGAGACACGTGTAATGCACCGCTATAGCGTCTAGAATACGTAATGTGGAAATTTGCTATCCAAGCAGCGCTAAACAGTTGTATCCTTTAAATGATCAATGACGCTGAAATCCAGGGAGCTGATCGCAGCGACACCTGTGATATACTTTCAAAGTAAACATCGTATTATTACAGCGGGCTTGACGCCAAGCACACAGGTCAGATGTATGTTAATAAAATCTAAAAAAAAAAAATGCTACAGCGTCTAGACCAAATTATAGCGCCTAGAATATATAGTGTGGAAATTGGCTATCCCTGCAATACTTAAAAAAGTGCTAAAATATTGTATCCTTAAATGTGCAACGATGCTGCTGAAACATACAGATCGCAGCGACATCTGCAGGATATTTTCTATAACTGCAAGATATTGCTAGTCTATACAATGTAATACGAAAATCCCGCAGATTTCGCTGCGATCGACACTTGGGATTTTAGCAGTATCGTCGATCATTTATGGGATACAAATTTTTAGTGTTGTTTAATAAAATATTTCCACACTAGGTATTCTAGACGCTGTTACCAAATCGCCGTGAAATTTTAGGAAATATCTTGCAGATATCGCTGTGATCGACTCATTGGATTTCAGCATCATTTGAAATTTAAGAGATCCAATATTTTAGCACTTTTTAAAGTATTACTGGGATAGCCGATTTCCACACTATATATTCTAGGCGCTGTAGCACCGCGGTAGCCTGTCTTTTTCGTTTACCTCGGAGTAGATATAGATGAAGTCATTTGTAGCTGTTCCTAAACTGTGGCCAACAACATATAAGGCCAGTTCATAACGTCACAGGGAGTTGATTATCTGTACACGGCAATGGACACAAAAAAAAAATCGGCGCGCAGCTTTGTACTAATCATCGTGTAAAGATGATCTAACTCTGAGGCTAACGAAAAAGACAGGCTACCGCGGTGATTCCGATTCTTCTTTTTTTTACAGACCGCTGGAGTCATGTGATGCTCGAATGCACCAAAGAAGGTGCGTGAAAAGGCCATCACGTGACTCCAGCGGTTTGTAAAAAAAGAAGAATCGGACCCACCGCAGTAGCCTGTCTTTTTTGTTAGCCTCGATCCAACTCTGTGTGACTTTTAAACATCATGAACTGGCCTATTATGTCATTGGTCGCGCTAATACCCTCCCTCCTGCGTCCACCGTATATAGCGGCATCTTGTACTGGAGACTGCTAAATGGGCTGCTATCGGCCAAAATCAAGAGAGAAAAGGGCAGAAGAGAGGGAAAGAACTCATTTTTTTGGGTAACTAGTTTTTCACACGGGAAGATTGACATGTCTGTTCCTCTCCTTTCATAACTTCATGGTGGTGAAATAAGCCAAAGCCTCCTAAATATTTGAGAAAGTCTTGACTCGCGTCACGAAAACATCACACAAAGCAGGCAAAGCAAAGAAACAAAATCATTCATCGGCTTGTTCATATTCACGAGGCTTTCTCCAATATTTAAAGGGCGTTGAATAGGCCGGGATCAAGATAGATTTTTCGCTATTAGCGGGATGAGATTGGTCAATCAGACGTCTGCATTTTTCCGAACTTTTTGATGTTTGCAGTAAACACCGAAAGGCCTGCAAGGATGGAGGCTACTGATTGGTCAATGTAATTTTACTAACAGAGAAAAATTTATCTGGATCCCGGACATTAACTTTGGTTGGTTAAAACAATTTTGAATAAAATCAAATCAGGAAGCCAATGTTTGTTAACTTTTCTGGTTAGTTTAATTGAAATATTCCTCGTCTATTACTGAAAACTGAGTTACCGTACTTTGGACAAAAAATTGAATATGAGTACACGACTTGTGCATATTTCACCACTCTAACACAGTGTTGCCAGATGGGCTACTTTTTTAATTCAGATACTTGATTGGCACCACTTTTTTGAAATTGTAAAATGCGCCTTATTTAATGACATATTAATTAAGGCGAAAACAAAGGGAATTTTACCGTTCATAATAAGTGCTGGCAATCAAGAAATCTGAATTAAAAAAAAGTAGCCCACTGGCAACACTGCTCTAACATATAAATGTTCTCTGTTATGACCATGATTCTAAGTGCAGTTGGTTAAATTTGAGTATCTGGGCATTAGAGAAAGCAATAGTGGCCCACCGTGGCTGAGTGGATGAGACACCATGCCGCTAATCGCTTGAGAGCGTAGGTGGAAGCAGATTGGAATCCCGCCGTGATCCGCATGTGATATGATGTATGTGTTCAATAAATCAAACAAACAAACAAGCAAGCAATAGTGAAAGGTACAGTTGGCATGGAAACAACGACTTCTTTAATTCGTATAGAAAATTAATGAATAGTAGTAAATGACTCAAGTTTAAAATGTAGGCAAATGGTCTGGAAATATCAATGGCTCCCATCTAGTATTTCACAAAATTAATTTAATAGATTCACATGATGTATAACTTGATGCAACTCTTAGCTAATGAAAATTCTGCAACAAGACTTATGTAGGTAGATCTTTTGAATGAATAATTCAAAATTCTGAGAACAAAACGAAGTTCTTAAGGGCTCTTCCTCACACCCCCCTCAAAAAAGGAAATACGATAGAAAGATATAAGAATTTGGATAGCTTCAATATGTCTGTGATCTTTTGTCAGAGTTCAGAAAAAGAGTCTGGACATAAAATAAAAAAAAACAAATTTGACGAACGATAAGACTATAGATTTCAGGCAATTTTTAACCGAAAAATATTTAATTCTAATGTATATGCGGCTTCAATAATAGACTATTAAAGATAATCAATTTAGGGGAAATTTTATAGTAAATTAATATCCTCACATTTATGCAAATAGGTATGGATAAACAGACTTGAGTAAAATTACATATTTATTCTTTCTTCTCTATAACACGATCTAAATTAAGATGAAGTTATATGTACAGTTTATATCTTTAAATTTTTAGATTTTTTTTTATCAAAAATGTTCCTTTATTATGTCTAGAATTGCTAGATTTACAGATCTTCGATTCTTTAGATGACTGCGGGGTTTCATTCTCGGATTAACCGTAGGTATTTGTAAAGGTAAATTTATTTTGCAAAACCGTCAGCAAAAAAAAGTTAGAAAAAACAATTAACTGACGGACTAACTGTAAATATATATTTTATTTTTCTGTTTTTACTGTATTTCTGTTTTTTACTAAATTTTCATCTTTCGTAGAAAATTTTAAGGAGATATAAATTGAGAAAGACTGATACTTTGAAAGAATAAATTGACTTTCCTTACTTTTAAATTATTAATCACTATAAAAAATGAATGATAGGTAAACAAAATGTATAATATTGTGTTTGCTCCCTGCTTATAAAGGCTATACAAGGACTAATTTTAATTTGAGCTAGTAGAATTATTTCAATTATATATCATTTGTTTTAAAAAAAGAACTGATATCTACTAAAAAACAACTTTTCAAAAGTAAAAAAAAAAAAAAAAAAAAAAAAGGAAAAAAGAAAGAAAAAAGGTGAAAGTTGTGGCTAAAAAATAGTGTGATATCAAATTTCCAAGCTTATATTACGGTACTTATTTAACATTTTTTGATAAAAATTTACCATATGTAAGTCGAGTACCTAAGTATGCGTTGATAGAAAGCCTTTTCTCCTTTACTAAATACATCATAACGTGTTTCTGAAAATTAATTTTTTTTTAATTATGCATGATGGGCTTGGCGGCCATCTTTCCATATTTTACACAAATTTCTAAGCACTCAAGCTCGTAACATATTTGCATTATTAAGAATTTCGAACTTCTAGTTTTAGCTACAGACAGATAAATTAAGAAAGTTTTTTATTTTGAAAAAACAAATTGATTTGTACTGCTTTAACTAATTAATTAACCCCCTTCCGAAAAAAGAGAATCATAAGAGGAAACTTGAAGTTACTTCAGCTTTATTTTTAGACACAAATTTTTAGGCACTCATTTCCATAAATTAAAAGAATAAAATGTTTGCTTTAGTAACAATTTCGAACTTCCAATCTTAACAATGAACTTGTGTGCTTAGAAATTTGTGTAAAATATGGAAAGATGGCCGCCAAGCCCATCATGCATAATTAAAAAAATATTAATTTTCAGAAACACGTTATGATGTATTTAGTAAAGGAGAAAAGGCTTTCTATCAACGCATACTTAGGTACTCGACTTACATATGGTAAATTTTTATCAAAAAATGTTAAATAAGTACCGTAATATAAACTTGGAAATTTGATATCACACTATTTTTTAGCCACAACTTTCACCTTTTTTCTTTTCTTTTCTTTTTTTTTTTTTTTTTTTGTTTTTTTTTTTTACTTTTGAAAAGTTGTTTTTTAGTAGATTACTTATATTTATATTGACATAATGCCACAATTACTAAAGCAAATTTGGAATCTTTATTTAAATGTAATTACTTGACAGCGACAGATTCTTGAATGTTTCTTTATAATTCAATGAATGTATCAATGAATCCTGGTTCAATGAGGATAAGCAGATTAAAAAATATATCACTGACAAGTTATTAACATATCCAAGCAGGATATATTTAGCTTATATAAAAAAGGAATGAGTGTGTATATATGTTTTTATGAAAGAAATAGTCTAATGAGGAGGGGGGGTGGGGTTGAAAAGGAATATTGTTTTGTGCACAGATTTCCTAGTTAATAACTTTCAAGAGATGTTTGTTTGAAAATTATTTTACTACGCTTCCTTCATAAGGAAATAATAATAAAAAAATCAAATAAAAACAAGTGATATTTTTAAACAAAATTTTAAAATATTAAAAAGTAAAATGATTGATTAAAGAGAGTTTCGACAAATTTAAAGTATAACTATATACATGAGAAAAATAAAATTAAAACTTTAACTGGTGTATTCAGGAGGAATTTCTGATTCCATGTAGACCGGGAGCCGGCAACACAGACAATCACCTCATCGAGTTCATGGCTGAAACTCCAGAATTAGTTAAAACTCGATTCACATATTAAAACGCAATCGGTCTGCCAAGTCATATCTTGGTAGAAAACACCTGAAAACCCGATTTTAGCTGTTGACTCGTAGGTTTAACATTGTGCTTTTCGGCACCCAAAAGTATGAAAACATGGAAGACTGGGAGCAGGAAAACACAATGGTAAACCTACGAGTCAAACGCTAAAATCGGATTTTTAGGTGTTTTCCACCAAGGTATGACTTGGAAGACCAATTGCGCTTTAATATGCGAATCGAATTTTAGGTAATCCTAGAATTTCAGCCGTGAACTCGATGAGGTGATTGTCTGTGCTGCCGGCTCCCGGTCTAATGGCAATGGGAAGTAAATGAAGGTTAAATGACAATAAATCATGACGTAAATAATAATAAGAACAAGTAATCACAACATTAAACAGGGATCAAATCAGCCACGGTTCCAAAAGTGTAAATATACAAACAATAGTAAAGAGAAATATAAAGATATAGAGGAAAATCAATCTTAAAATAAAATAAAACCATACATAATAGATTACGAAACACTTTCCAACACTATCAAAATATTGTTGCGATTTTGGTTTTCGTACGATGAAAGGGAGTGTTTTCTAAGGAAATTAGTGTTTTCTAAATTGTTTATTGATACCTAAATAAACAATTTAGAAAACACAAAACACAGTTGAAAATCCATTTTTAACAACTGCTGCTCATAGACGCTAATGTATTTGGATTAATTTGTGCAGCTTTGTATACGATCTACAGATTTTTTTACATACCATATAGTACACTAAAATTTAATTCAGATAGAAAATGCATGAACGAAACTGCACCCGACCAATGCCGAGTGAGGTTACCCGAGCCCGTGATAATTTTCTTAAATGAAACTCAAATTTGTATGATTTTATATCTTTAGCTCCATATTGTTGGAATTATATATATTTTTTAATAAAAAAATGGCAAATAAATATTGAATTGAAAGTATATGCTATTTGGTATTTTCTTTTTTGCGTAATTTGATTTTTAGAGTCAATGCGTAATTTTGAAATATGCCGGAAAAGGAAGGGAGGGGCGGGGTCTATTTTAAATGCTTAAAAATACTGTCGTTATCGTCCAAACTCGTTGAAATTTTAACGAATTAATAACATGTTTTCGTAGCCTAGGTGAAACATCGTGAACAATAATGATATTTAGTGGTACAAGGGCTCGTAAGAATACTTTTTTTTCACCTGGTCTATATTTCAGTAGTTAAAAAAAAGTTCTTGTTCAAATTATTTGATATTTTCAGCGGTTATAAGTATGACGGTTGCACACGTCGTGATAAAAATTCGTGACAAAATATTGATATCTATATTTCAAATGAAAATCAAATTTCAAATTATTTTTGCTTAAAAGGCGCAAAGGCGAATGTTTCTCTCTGGAAAAATTTCCAAATATTAATATTGATATCTAGTTAAAAAAGAAATGTGTTTTCTTCTCTTTTTTCTCTTGTTTTCGCATCCGTTCCGTTAGCATAACAAAATAAATAGTTCTGACAATCCGAATTCTCTGAACTTTTATTAAGTTATAAATATAACTGTATCTGAGCGTTCTTTAAAATTTCGTGAAAAAAAGTATTTAGTAGTGAAAACTTGAGCCGAAATCGATCGAAACCGCGACGAAAGACTCAGGTTTTTACTGATTTTGTCGAAATTCTTACAAATTTTATTTTCTAAAAAAATATTTCTACCCATCCGAACGTTTGGAAATTTTTGTAGGTGATGTAAATCTGGTCTATAACGATGCTCTAAAAATATTGTGTTAAAATATGGGCTTTTAGTCACTTTTAATGTAGAAAAAATATCGTCTCCATGAGGCACAAAGTGACCTGCGTAGGCCGGTGTATTTGAAAGGGTTAAAATTCATATTTTAAAAACTGATTACACCATCGATTAGAAGAATGTTTCAGCTTTAAGAGCATATATTTGGTTTGTCGATACCTTTAAAATTGCGCCCTAGAGAGGCGTTGCCATAAGGGAGAAAAGCGTTTTTCGAAAAAAGGTTTTTTTCCCCTTAATTTTTAACACTTTCCAACAAAGTTGAAAAATGTTTATGTATTCGGTTTGTCTGTCCGTCTGCCCACGCTCTAACTCCCGTAAATATACTCGGATTTTCATGAAATTGACAAAGGCTATTTAGGGTCACTAAAGCATGTTTGGTATTGAATATGAAGTATGTAGGATTAATCATTCATTTACAGGGGCAGTCAAAAGTATTCCATTACATTATGGTATATGGGAAAAAATCGTTTGCAGAGTATTTTAATGACATTACACTATTTCAAATGTATTGAAACTGATATAAATCACTGAATTCTACTACGATCCCGTTAGAACAGGGCATTCATAGCATTTTTTATTCATTTACAGGGACACACAAAAGAAATCGGTTACAGTACAGTACAGTCTGTGAGTAATAATTGCTGGAGTATACGGTTTAAAATTCGGTATGCGCTTTTAAATTTAATTACTTTTTTACATCTTACTCATTATATATAAATTCTATACCTCCAATACAGGGCTGCACAAAAGTATTCACGTACCGTTCAGCTTATTAGAGGAAATTGCTGAAGGTAAAATTTCAATTGAAGTATATGTATCTCTTAAGGGAACTAAATTTTGGCATGCATGTAGTTAATAGATTCAAATCTATATATCATATACAGGGCTGCTGAAAAAATTCGCATAATGTTCCGGTTGTATATGGGAACAGCTGAAATTGGGTATTGAAATGTATTATGTGTTTCCATATGGTTGAATTAGACGTAATATTTTAATTTTTTAAACGGTGCAGTTTTGTTACATTATTCTGAATGTGTGGGAAAGTGTTTCATAATCTATGCTTGACGCATGATTTTTTCTTATTTGTTTGTTTTTTTTTTTTCAAAGGATTATCTGCAAAATTTTTTTTGTATTGATTATTATTTCAGACGATTTGTGTTTGAGACGTAAGAGTACGATCTTTCCGAATATGTCTTCCAATTTTTACTGTTCCGAGTGGTTTGATCGATAAAGATTAAATCAAAACTATGGAAAATACAAAGTAAACCGAACGGTCGGTTCTTCGCTACGATATTCGCTTCCTCCCGATGTTTAATGGGTTTCTGCGCATGTTGAAGCGCTTTTCCGAGTTCGCAATGAAAAAGGTAAATTTTTGATGAGAGTTCATTGTCGTTTATAATTAATATCTCGATTAATTAACAAAATATTAAAATTCTGAATTTCAGGTGCATTAGGAGAGGCCTTGGACTATCGTGACACAAATTTTCGACCTCATACGTACTGTAGATTTCGCTAGATATCGCGGACACATACACACACATAGACAGACAGAGCGAAACTTTCTTTTATCAGTATTATTCACACCACTTAGTATAGATGAAAAATGTGTAACACGGTTGGAAATATACTTTCAACGTTTCCCTCGATAGAAGTTAATACAAGTTTTTTTGGACTACTGTACGTGATCTATAACAGGTTTGTCCAACCATTCATTAAGTAGGAGCGCACCCCAGCTGATGGCAAACAATGAAGGGCGTCATTATTCACAAGACTCAAAACATGCAACACTATTTCCTCGCTGTACGGTAGTGACGCACACACTTCATATGCCATGCACATACTCTCACGATGGTAACCATAAGGCCCTCACGCTTCAAGAAATTTATGAAAAATAATTTGTAGAAAAAATATAAATCATAGTAAATTTAGAATTACATTTTTCTGATAGGGGCCATATTCCAAACTGTTTTGTAAAGGAGTAAGTCTCAATCGCTTCTTTCGTGTACCCCTATAACATATATCAATTTAATAAAATCCTCTTCAAACACACTATGTACAGACAGTAATGCAATAGACATCTGTCATGTGCTTTTGTAAATTACCAATAAATGTTAAGTATATCATTTTCTATAAGAGGTATTTCATATAAATTTCGTGATGTGTGAAATGGTATATTTTTAAAATGTACTTCAAGTAATTATTGCTCATAGACAGTAATGTATCTGAATTCTTTTGAGTATTTTCTAAACAAACTATAAATACTATGTAATTCATTTTTACTAGGGATATACTTCAGTAAATCTCAATTACTTACATCAGTTAGTGAATCTAAATATATTTACGAAAGTAAGATCGTGATCAGACAGACAAACTTTCAATTGTTGGAACTTTCAACTTTGTTGGAAAGTGATAAAAACAGAAAAAATAACGAATTAGAGAAATTCATTAAAAAGTAAGAAATCCCAAATTTAAGAAAAAAATCCATTTCTAATTTAAAAAATACTACAAACATTAAGTAAATCAGCTATTTTCGATTTACAAAAAATAACTTTATAAAAACATTTAAAAAATCAAATCACCTCACAAAAACATTGTCAAGTACAATTTGATTTCTCAAGTATATTTTCATTATGTTTTTTAATGCATTGCAAAGCGTCTCAACAGATTCATCATCCTAATAAAATAATGAATAAAATTTAGTTAACAAACTCATTTGTAAATAATTTTAAATATTAGGTAAAAGTATGCATAAACAGTACTGTAGTTATTAAAGTATATAGCTATTATAGATTAAATGAAATCAATAACCTGAAATTCATCTTTTTGATTCCTGATAACTTCAAGATACCACTCAGAGCTCTCTTCCTGAAAGAAGTATAAAATTATTTAGCATGTTTAATAGCATTTATTATCAAGTACGAGAATAAAATTAAAATATGTATGAATACACAGTAAGCAGAAAATTCTATAAGTATTTTATGTATGGTTACATGAAAAAAATGAAGTACTCAAAAATGAGTAAACCGAGGTACTCATATTGAATTGAGTATGTTTGGATAAAAAATTAACACATGTTATCAAACCCAAACTAAACGATAATTTTGTACCCTATAGTGGTTTGTTTCATTTATGGTGGCATAAAATATGTTCATGATGATTCAAATATTAAATTATGTACAGTATTTTAAAATAATTTAAAAGTGCTTACAAATAAATCTCTTGTTATAAAAATATTCGATTTGGGTATCTTGCAAATAATTTTGCTATTTTTCTTAATAAATAATCAATTAAACGTTTCTTGTTAATAATTTAGAACGGAAAATAAATGTTAGTACATTTTTACTTTAATTTGTAGGTTCAGAGGGGGGGGGGGGGGCAGTACACAACGATTCATATTTGAACACAACCATGGGATCAAAAATGAGTACATGTGTTTCTCAATTTTGAGTACATTTGGATCGGAGCTATTATTGAGTATGTCACGTATTTAAAATTGGGTACTTTTTACTGAATTTTGAGTACCCATTTTTTTCAGTGTATATACAGGTGGTCCTTGATTTTGGAACTTAATTGGATCCTGAAGTAATGTTCGAAAGATGAAGACCATCTCTAAATAGCCATTAGGCGAGATTTTGGATAACTTAGACATTTGATTAATTTATAACACAGATATTCAATTGGCAAATAAATCATAACAGTTGTAAATTTCCAAATGGGATAAAAAAGTTCGGGTCAGGATTCGAATCAGGGGTGTCTTGGCTGAAACCACCAATCTTCTACCAACTGAGCCCTCCTAGACGAATCTGGAGGACTAATTCATCCAACTAACCTATAACGATCACAGCATCTGATCTAATATCTGAATCAGCTCAACAGAATAACGCATGCAGCATTTACTGCAGTTTCAATAACAACCTACGATTTATTCTGTTGAGCTGATTCAGATATCAGACCGTTATAGGTTAGTTTTGTGAATTAGTCCTCCAGATTTGCCCGGGAGGGCTCAGTTGGAGAGCATTAGCGGTTCCAGCTAAGACATACCTCGTTCGAATCCTGACACGGACTTTTTTCACCCATTTGGAAATTTACAACGGTTAAAATTAGACATTATTTCTTCAGATAAAAAATTCTTATAAGGTTAGGAAGTAAAAATATTTAATGCAAAATATAAATAACAGAATCTATTTATATAAAATCCAAGTCTCTGTGTGTCCCTCACAATTCCGGTTGGACCGCCTCATTCATCGCGGTCATTTTAGGATTCCTATTGAGAAATCGGTATGATCTTCAACAATGAGTAATTGTTGAAAAGTACTAATAGCAGCCACAATAGGTTACCACAATACAGCCAAATTTTGGCCAACTTGGCAAGATATCGCCAAATTTGGCGACAAAAATAAGTTGCCATATATGACCCTAATTTGGCGAAATTCCCAATGAAACCCACTAATTTTTCATAAACGAGATCACCGAAATTTTATTTAAACTCCGTGCATTTAAGGTTTTTTTCAAAATCTATGGGTCAAAATTTAAAGTGTCTCTCTATTCTAAAAAAAAGTAACTACCGCTGTCACAGCCGCCGCCGCCGGTTTTGAATTTTTTGTGACCGGAGGTCTTTCTTCGTTAATATTAAGAAAAATAATGCATACAAAAATATGAAAATCGGTAGTATTATACAGAAATGTTTGATAAACACACTGATGCAGACAGTTTTCAAATCGAAGAATTATTTTAAGAGATATTTAATTCTAAAGTTGGACAAAATCGTTCCACTAAAAAAGTTTTGTAGGAGCAAAAACTATACATCGGATTTTAATAATTTTTAGATCATTTTATACGTTATAATTTCCCGGTGTGCAGAATTCATTTCTTTTTTTAATTTGACTCATTTTTCGAGGTTTCATTTCTATTTTAAATTTAAATTTTCAGCATTTCGAGAGATATTTTTTACTCATTTTAGAAAATTGTACTAATTTAACCTGTTGCCAACTGTATAAACAACGGAAACAATAATGTTTGCTTCAAATTAAAAATTTATTTACACGTGACTATTATAAACAGAAAAAATCATTTGGAATTAGAATTAAATAATTATGTACAAAAAGCAGGAACTTATTAAAAATTACATCATAAAAAGTATACACGTGAATTTTAAAAGAGAAAGGATATTGTAAAATAATAAATTCATTAACATGCGATAGAAGTCTTAAATAGGAGAAATAACGTCATATTTACGTCACATTATAGTTATTACATAAAATGAATACAAATTATATTGCAAAACAGTTTAAATTTAGAAATTGCGCTGGACATTTATTTGATATTTTGAGAGGATCTTTTCAACTATTTTTGTTAGGAAAGCGCAAATAATATTTCATTTCTAACAAAAGTATTTTCACGTGAATATTTATAAGAGAAAGAATAGCTTGGTCAAAATTCCGTCAGATTAAAAACGATTAATTTAAAATGTCTCATTTAAAAGAACTTTCTTTTCCCTTTGTTAAAAAATACCAGGAGACAAAGACTCTGTTTACTTAATTCCTTTTATATTAGCTTATTTTGAAATGTTGTTACACGTGCCTACGTCATCAAGTTATTTTTATTTCGACGGTTTATTTGTATTTTTAGTAATGTTGTACTAATTTATTTGTTCTTTCGTTATTTAAAATAAAAATTATGTCAATTTGTATAATTTGGAGAGTGGTTTGGCGAGTTACATAATTTGGCGAAATTGGTCGACGGGATAATCAAGTAGTACCGCAGCGGATTTGGCGTTAAAATTCCCCAATCAAACAGAAATTAATAGAAATCCGTTTATAGGGAGATCGCCACTGTTTTTTAAATTATAATTCAATCTTTCGAAATCTTTTTAAAGCCGATCAAATTAGCGTGCATTTAGAGTCTGCGGTGTCTGGACGGGGGTTGGCGAGCGTAGCTCATAGGGGGCCGACCCCCCTAGTAATGTACAAAAATGTACGTCTTTACATCTTCAATCCGATGCTACAAATAAAATAACCGCCACTAGGAGGCGCTGTACTGTCTGAGCTCCAAACTGCCCGATTTTAATGTGCTTTACATGGCAGAATACAGAAATTAAATTCTCGGTACTTTTCCAGTATGGGGGCCTTGGCGAAATAGAGAAAACTGTATACATCTTGATATCTCATTTTCCGTCATTTTTGACGGTCTATCTTTCTAGTAACTTATAAAATCAATATAATTTAGTAGAATAAACCAATCGTGGGTTAATCATTTCTTCATATTGTCATTGATTTAGCAATTATCATAAAAATGACATTTACAATAATAAGTAAAGAGAATTTTTTGTGTGATTTTTCAATGCATGTTTAAGAATGGAAAAGAGATTTTAAATGGAAATAAGAGACTAGTGCCAAATTTAAGGTTAAATACATAACATAAGATAAAATCACATGTGATTGATTAGTTCATGATGTTAACTTTATAAAATTATCAAGAGCTAAGTAGAATTGAACTCTTCTTTTATATTTCTTTATGAAGAATTCTGCTACACAGAGAGTCTTTTTCTACATGACCCTTCCTATATGCACGGGATATATGATATCCATTGGGATAACAGTCTTCCATGATCAAATTTTTGTCATGATGCATGAAGACTTCATTCATATTCTTGATTGTCCAATTAAATTGAGAGTTTGCCATCTGATTACTCTTTTCATTTTATATTTAATTCATCTTATGTAGTTTAATAAAGTATTCATTTGGCAAAGAAAGCGCGTTTTTCCGATACATTACGGATAGAAATCACGCTTTTAAATACAATACGAAATATGTTCCAAGCAACGAGTTGTTCGAAAGTCGAGTACTACCAGCATACTTTTTTTTGTAAAATTTGTTATTTTAAACAAAGACGTTATAAATTAGAATGATGTATAAAATCACTCACAATTAGGAAAAAATGCAATTCTAAATACACAAATATCAAGAATAACTTACTTCAAGGACTTGAAATGAATCCATATAATTGGTACGCAATCTCAGTTCAGCAGTGACCATGCATCTAAAAGGTCATAATCATATAATATTAATTATAACAACTACAATATTAACATCTTCATTCCAGATTTCTTATCTATCATAAAATCAAGATATACGCAGCGTACGGCAAGGTAATGAATGGCTTAATAGAATAAAAAGGTTGTAACTAAATAATATTTGTCATATTAGGGTAAATCAGATTAGATGCCCCACCGGGTTAGTTGCCTTATTTACTGTATTTCAGCTATTGCAGATGTGGCAAAGTTAATAACGTTCTACTACTCTCAATTATTACATAAAAATGTAGTAGACGAAATTGCAGCGATTTATTTCTTCAAATACAAGTTATATTCACTAAAGAAAGATAAATTTGACTTTTTTTCTATGCTCTAATGAGATAGAGACAAGTAGAAGTCGAGGTTACAGCCATATTTCTTGCTACTTCCAAGAGTTACTGGCTGGGGCATCTATTTCGGATCAAAAGGATACTTACACCACCTTGCATCTGGGATATATGCCTCATTTGTGATTCGAAATAAGACGTCCCATTTGTAAATTATCAAATAACTTTGATGCGTGGGAATATTTTTAAAAAATCTCCATAGGGTTGTAGATTAAAAAAAAAAAAAAAAAAAAAAAAAAAAAAAAAAAATGGGGGGAAGGAAGGGGGTGGTTGGTTCATCATGGCACTTCCGGGGGTTAATTCAACGAGTCAGGGGCGGTGTTAGTAATGAAAAAAATCTCTATGTAAACAACTCATTTGTTTCATTTCAGAAATTTGGCTCAAAAGGTTGCAATTCCCTCTCATTTTTAAATGAAAAATATTTAAGGGTTTTGCATTTACAGCTGTGCTGAGAAAATTTTAATTCACACGTTCCGAAAGTTCCCTTCTCTTTGTGTCATAATATATTCAGAAGCCCTAAATGGAAATCTAAAAGCAAAATAGAAATATAAAACTCCTTAAGTATATCATTCTCACAGCAAAATTCGGAAGGGTTAATACCGGGCACTATATTAGAGATATAATACCCATGCTTATTCATTTATTTAAATAACATTCTTGTATTGTTGGAAATTTTTCTGTCCCCCTTCCCCTTAATTTAAATTATATTTTAACCTTTGGTAGGATATAAAAATATTTCGAAGTCTTTCATTGTGAAACATAACTAACGTGTTTAATTTGAGAATTTTAAATTTGTTTCCCGAATTAAGTTTTTGAGTTTGTACATTGAATATAAGAACGTTGGGGGGGGGGGGGGAGGGGAGGTAATTTCTATTAGTTTAGATCAAACAAATTTAGCCTTCATTAGAATTATCCGATTACCTTCAAATTGCGTATATCGGCTGATTGGGGAAAGGCACTTCCTAATTTCTGTTAGCCGTCTCACAAACCGCTGCTTCTTTTCCCTTTTCACAGTTTAACTTTTAATTTCCAGTTTAACTACAGATCAGATACTATCGTTAGAGACTTTTGAATAGGTGAAATTTAATTATAATAGTCTTGTACAAAAAGTTTAGTATAAAAACAGTATCATGTGAGTTAATCGAGCCTTTTATTCATTTTTATGGTCATTTTTGGAGCGGTTTCACAGACAGCTCACAGTAGTTCTGTGACAATTTCTGTCACAGCAGTTAAGGCTGCTCATCACTCAGTTTACGAATTCCCCTCGATAATGTCAAGCCTATGGGTGATTGATACATTCTTCTATTAAAAATATCTCCTTAGGATATTAATATTTTAACTTATTTTTTCTGTGTACTCTTCTTAAAGCATGTCTCTTTGTTTCTTAATTGTCAAGATATTTCTAAAATCTACGCTTAACTTAATGTGTTAAAAGCGGATGAACTGGGAGTAAAATTTTAACACTTCATATAAAATTAAGCATAGATTTTAGAAATATTTTGAGAACTAAGAAAAAAAGAGACATCCTTTACGAAGAGTACACAGAAAAAAGAAGTTAAAAATATTAATATCCCGAGGAGATATTTTAAATATGAGAATGCATCAAATGCCCATAGAATTAACATTACCGAGGGGAATTCGGAAACTGAGTGACCAGCAGCTTTAAGGGTTAAACAAGTTTAGCCTACTTTAGAATTACCCGATTGGTTTCAAATTTTGTATACCGGCTTATTGGGGGAAAGGCAGTTGTGTTTATTGTTTGGAATGGCTGCATGAGGCATGAGACATGCACAATGCATAATATCCGTTTTAATATTTCCGGGAATAAAGAAAAAGTAGAAAAATGAATGTAAAAAATAAAGAGTTTCTATTGACGATTTTTAATACAAATTAAAAATAAAAACATTGTATATGTTACGGCCAAAACCCGAATTGGCCGGTCAATTCCCGAACTGGCCAACAACTCTTTAAACTGACTGGCCAATTCAGGAATTGGCCGGCCAATTTCCAAACTGGCCAGATGTGATCGGCCAGTTCGCGAAGTGGCCATACGCGATCGGCCAGTTCGCGAAATAAGTATATAGAAACCAATTTTTACTTTTTATCCCTTTCTAACATTGTTGAAACTGTTGATGAATTCAATTTGTCTAGCAGTCTGCCTGTCCGTTCTCTAACTCGAGTAAAGACTCGGATTGACTTGTAATTGTTATATTTTTTAGGTTTATAAATTAATTTCGGTATTGCAAGTGAAGTGTGTACTATTTTTGGTTAATTTACAGCGACACAATAAAGTATTTCGTTACAATATCATCAAGGTGAAAAGTTTTTCCGGTGTATTTTAATGTTGTTACATTATCTCAATTATAATGAAATTGGTATGCATCATTAAGATGGACAACAAACTGTTATCTAAGTGTATGAAATCAGTAGCAATTATAGTTTGTTTACAGAGACATTTAAAAGTATTTCATTACATTGCAGTGAATGGTGAAAGATAATTTTTAGTACACTTAAATGATGTCAATCTATTTCAAACATAATAAAATTCACACGCCTCACACATGTTGGGAGCAATATGCTTTTTTGTAGAGTATTGATTAAGTAGTCATTATAGTTCGTTTATACGGACGCCAAAAAAATTCCGATAAAGAATTATGATATGTGCGAAAAAATCGCTTATAGGGTATTATAATGATGTTACACTACTTCATACATAATGAAACTGTTATAAATTACTATTATATACCACAACATGTTTTCTATAGATTATTGACTAAGTAGAATTTGTCGTTTATTTAAAGAGTCACTGAAATAATTTTGGTTATTGGTATGGCTATGAGCCATTATTGCTTGATGTGCGTTTTCAGCTGTGATAGGCTTTTAAAATTTAATTTATATGTAGTGTATTACCAGGTTTGGAGATCATATGCAGGGCTGCATGAAAGCTACAAGAATCACATTACCGGCTGTGGATACCCATCGCTGAACACTTCGTATATTGGCCAAGGCTTCCCGGCCAGTTCGCGAATTGGCCGGCCAAAACCCGTAATAAGCTGTTCATTTCATGTATTTCGGGTTTTGGCCAGGAATCTCGGCCAGTTCGCGAATTGGCCAAGCTCCGGGTTTTGGCCGTAACATATACACTGATTAGCCGTTCTTATTTTTATTTATTTTTATTTAAAAAAAAAAAAAAAAAAAAAAAAATTCTTAAAGTTTATGTAAATAGGACAATAAATCAAATGCAAACCTAGTTTTTGATTTATAAATGTTCATTACTCATTCTTTCTATTCTTTTACGGATGGGACATCTAGGGGTTAAATGGCCAAAATTTGGCCAAAAGTTTCTATTGACGATTTTTTAATACAAATTAAAAAAAAAAAAAAACATTGTATACACTGATTAGCCGTTCTTATTTTTATTTATTTTTATTTAACAAAAACAAATTCTTAAATTTGATGTAAATAGGACAATAAATCAAATACAAACCTAGTTTCTCTTTTCTCTCTATTCTAAAAAAAAAGTAACTACCGCTGTCACCGCCGCCGCCGGTTTTGAATTTTTTATGACAGGAGGTCTTTCTTCATTAATATTAAGAAAAATAATGCATACAAAAACATGAAAATCGGTAGTATGATACAGAAATGTTTGATAAACACGCTGATGCAGACAGTTTTCAAATCGAAGAATTATTTTTAGAGATATTTAATGCTAAAGTTGGACAAAATCGTTCCACTAAAAAAGTTTTATAGGAGCAAAAACTATTCATAGGAATTTAATCATTTTTAGATCATTTTAAACGTTTGAAGTTCCCGGTGTGCAGACAGTTTTCCTTTTTTTAATTTGACTAATTTTTTGAGGTTTTATTTCTATTTTAAATTCAAATTTTCAACATTTCTAGAGATATTTTTTACAGATATTAGAAAGTGATATTAATTTAAACTGTTGCCAACTGTATAAACAGCGGAAACAATAATGTTTGCTTCAAAAAAAGAAATATTTATACGTGTAAATAAATTAAAAATTTATTTACACGTGACTATTATAAACAGAAAAAAACATATGGAATTAGAATTAAATAATTATGTACAAAAAGCAGGAACTTATTAAAAATTACGTCATAAAAAGTATAATTACACGTGAATTTTAAGAGAGAAAGGAATTTGTAAAGCAATAAATTTATTGACATGCGTTAGACGTCTTAAATAGGAGAAATTACGTCATATTTACGTCACATTAAAGTTATTACATAAAATGAACATAAAATAATATTGCAAAACGGTTTAAATTTAGAAATTGCGCTAGACATTTATTTGATATTTTAAGAGGATACTTTTCAACTATTTTTGTTAGGAAAGCGCAAATAATATTTAATTTCTAACACAAGTATTTTCACGTGAATATTAAAAAGAGAAAGAATAGTTTGGTCAAAATTACGTCAGATTAAAAACGATTAATTTAAAATGTCTTATTTAAAAGAATTTTCTTATCGCTTTGTTAAAAAATTCCGGGAGACAAAGACTCTGTTTACTTAATTCCTTTTATAATTAGATTATTTTGAAATGTTTAACCCCTTCGGGACGGGAGTCTTTTACGAAATTTTTAATCTTTTGTCACCGTTTTTTAAAAACAGAAATTTGTGTCTTCTTGAATCGTCTTCTTTTCATTTCTAACAAAAGTATTTTCACGTGAATATTTATAAGAGAAAGAATAGCTTGGTCAAAATTCCGTCAGATTAAAAACGATTAATTTAAAATGTCTCATTTAAAATAACTTTCTTTTTACTTTGTTAAAAAATACCAGGAGACAAAGACTCTGTTTACTTAATTCCTTTTATATTAGCTTATTTTGAAATGTTGTTACATGTGTCTACGTCATCAAGTTATTTTTATTTCGACGTTTTATTTGTATTTTTATTAATGTGGTACTAATTTATTTGTTTTTTCGTTATTTAAAATAAAAATTATGTCAATTTGTATAATTTGGCGAGTGGTTTGGCGATTTATATAATTTGGTGAAATTGGTCGACGGGATAATCAAGTAGTACCGCAACGGATTTGGCGTTAAAGTTCCCCAATCAAAGAGAAATGAATAGAAATCCGTTTATAGAGAGATCGCCACTGTTTTTTAAATTATAATTCAATCTTTCGAAATCTTTTTAAAGCCGATCAAATTAGCGTGCATTTAGAGTCTACGGTGTCTGGACGGGGGTTGGCGAGAGTAGCTCGTAGGGGGCCGAGCCCCCTAGTTTGATTTATAAATGTTTATTACTCATTCTTTCTATTCTCTTACGAATGGGACATCTAGGGATTAAATGGCCAAAATGATTGATTTTTTTTTAAATCTTTTTTTAACTGATATTTACATTACAGTAGTATTTTTTACTGTGTTCTACATAAAATTTGGAGTAGATAGGTTACATGTGTGCTGTAAAAATCCTTACTATAAAAAAGAAAAATTAGGAGGTGCTCAAGTGGGTCAACTATACCAGACTTACCCTAAATGTATTCTGAATCTAATGAAATTTCTAAAACCACTGTATGTTTTTTTCATTAGCATACAAAAATATGTTACTTTAAAAAAATATTAAAAATGCCTTAGTATAAAGTTCCAAATGTATGAAAAATGTGTTAAATTTTTACTTCTTAGAAAAAGTGATTTTATTTAGCAAAGTATTTTAAAAAACACTAAAACAGAGATGATTCTTCTTCTTTTTTTCAATTCCTACTATTAGTTCACACCCTCCCTATATTTATATTTCTTGTTCAAATTTTCTATCATTAATAAAATACTTATTATTCATCCACTCAAGTTCAAATACATTTTTTTAAAACTTGTAGTGGATGACACTTGATGTTAATACAGTTTTTTTCAAATATTAATTCATTAATTAAATTTAATTAATTAATTTTAGTTTTATATGGGAGAAAAAAAAATTCTCTTATTCAAATAGTCCAACAGCCGGCAGCACAAAAACCTATGTTATCAATCGTGCATAAGCCAAACATTAATACCACCAGTGGTTGACTCGTAGGTTTATCATTGTGTTTTCCTGCTCCCAGTCCTTCATGTTTTCATATCTTTGTTTGTAGGACAAACACAATGATAAACCTTCGAGTCAACGACTAGTGGTATTCATTTATGGCTTATGCAACACTTCACTTCCGGCAGACATGGATCATTAGATTCCCCTACTTCCACTCTTCCATAAAATAAAGGTTTTTTTCTTGTGCTTGATAACATAGGTTTTTGTGCTGCGGGCTCTTGGACTAAAATTTTCAATCGTTAATAAAATACACTGGACTCTCTCTATCTGAACACTCTCTAATGTGAACACCCTGGCATTATGAACACATCCTGACGATCCCGGCGAAACTCCATAGATAACAAAAGATGAACTCTCTGTATTCTGAACACCCTCTAATCTGAGCACCCCGCTATTATTAACGTTACTTTTAGTCCCAATTCTACCCCATCTCTCTATAAACTGAACGTGTGTTTGCAGTCGGAATCTGGGGAATTCCCCCATCATGGAAATTCGGAAAAAATAGTTGCAGAAAAATAAAAAGGTTTAACGAATTCGTCGAAAGAAAGACTTACCGCCATGTTCTGTGCTAGTTTTACGGATCCGTAGCTCTAAGCACTTGCAATCGGAAAAAGTGAAAAACCACGATACTTCAAGCATGTGAAAATCGCATCATTGCCTGTACACTATAAATCGAATTGAAAAGCCTGGATGACAGTCACACTGTTCTCACAATGGTTGGAAGGCATTAACGAGATGATGAAGAGAGAAGGAAGAAAAATTCTTCTTTTTGTGGGTAATGCCAGATCATATACAAACATGCAGCTTAGCAGCGTGAGCCCGAATTTCCTGCTACCGAACTGTACTTCTATAATCCAACCACTTGATCAAGGAGTAATCAAGACATTTATAGCTCACTACCGAATCCATTTTCTGAAGAAAATGTCCCTGGGGATGGAGGAGGCAAATTCGGCAACCGAACTAACGAAAGAGATCAACGTCATGGATGCTGTCCATTGGATATCAGCGTCTTGGAATGAAGTAACCCCTTACACCATCCACAGATGCTTCTACGAAGCTGGATTCCCGTGTGAGAATCAGCAATCAAGAATAGAGGAAGAAGAAGCAACAGCTGTGAGTGACTTTTGATCATTTTTTTCAGGAGCTTCATACTGAAATTGAACCTGCAGCTTATCTGGAAGCCGACGGGAGCCTTCCGGTTTGCGACAACAACATCGTTGAAGATGAAGAGGATAGTGACGAAGACATAAACCATAATTGACCAATGAAACAAGAAGTGCGATTACCTTCAACCTTACCTTTTTTAATAAAATAAACAAATGAGATGGTACAGTACACGTCCAACTGAATTTAGTTTGACAATGCACTAGCCGCCAAATCTACACCCATGTTCAAACTTAAAAAAAATTGCATATTTTTTTCGAATTTCATGAAAAACACCGGAAGAACGGTGAAACTGTTGCTTCGAAACAGCGATGTAACTCTTTAGTGTGGAATACGTAAGCGTACACGTGTGTATGGGCGGAGCAAGTAGAGAGACAGGCTTTATAAGTGAGTGTGGCAATTTTCGCATTTTATTCGCTTGCACACCTCACCGAATATCTTGGTATTTTTTGAAACACTCCGCGAAATTCAAAAGCAAACAGAAAGAATGAGTAACCACCAACGTTTGAATGGTGGAATGAGGAGGTGAATCGCGGGGAGAATGCAAACAGGTAGTCTCAAGTGCACATTCCTAGTGACTTCAATGTAATATCTAGTGTCGTGTCGACCTTTTGGAAACAGTTTAAGGATACTGGATACTTAGAGAGAAAGCTTAGGCAAGGTCGTCCAAGAGCCACGTCGTCTAATGAAGATCATTATTTGTCCATTACAGGAGTGCAACAGCTTCTCAGCTCTCTCATGATATTTATGCGGCCATATGAAGCCGAGTATCAAGGGTTACTGTTTGGAGAAAGCTACATGACAGAGGGCTATTTAGAATAAGACCTGCTGTTTGCGTCCTGCTCACTTCTGCACACAGGAGAATCCATTTAGCTTGGTGTAGAGATCTTCGACTTTGGGCCAGGTATCAATGGGGAACGTTTTATTCACTGATGAGTCTCGGTTAATCCTAAACACTAATTCTCGACGTGTTTTCAGCTGGATAATACCAGGTATCCTTTCAATGTACGAGAAAGAGATTACTATGGCAGGGGAGGTTTGATGGTCTGGCCAGGCATCATGTCTGACAGGCACACACCTCTACCTTTGCTTGGCAAAGGTACTGGGACTGGTGTGAGGTTTAGGGATTATATATCTCGGCTTTTAAGTAATGCAGTTGGCTCTGATTTCATTTTAATGGACTACAACGCGCGTCCAGATAGAGTTCATCTAATCGACGAATTTCTGGAAACTGAGGATATTCGCTTGATGGATTGGCCCGTCATATCTCCGGACATAAACCCTATAGTGTATGTCTAGAACGCTCTCGGGAGGATAACTGTAACTCGCTTTCCACCTCCCAGAACTACCAAGAGCCTGAAAACAGCATTTCTGGAGGAACGAGACTAACTGCCACGGATTCTCATATACTGCCTGATTTCCAGTATGAATTCGTTAAGGGAGTTATAATAGGGGGCCCGAAAGGGGCCAACTGATAGTTGAGAACAGGGCCCTAACATGAAAACATGTTAAAACGTTTTAGTACTTAGCGTTTTAGATCTTCGATTAGTCAAGATTAAGCATAGGGTATGAATTAGTCATTAGAATGTAATTTGAAAGAAATGTGCAAAAAATTGGGGAAATGCTTAAAAAAGGGCACTAGGACCCCAGCAAAAATATGTGAGTGTTGGTCTAGGGGGAGAAGAGCTCAAGACTCAACTTTAAAATTACGCACTGCGAAGTTGAGAAAATTAGGGTGTGAAAAACGCATGGCACACAAAAAATTCAAGGCGCCCTGGACAGGCCCTACGGGACCCTAGACGGGCCATGGTCTTAACTGGTATGTAGAAACGGGAGAATAACTAAATGGAGAAAATATCCCAAAAATGAAGATCGGATAAAAAGGAAACAATTTATTAACAATTTAGTGCACTAAAACTTCAAGGGGCCCTGTACTGGGCCCCTTGCAAGGGTATCAGGGTCTTAACTGAAATGTAGAAATGGGGCAGAAACTGAAAGGAGAATTCACCCCAAAAACGAAGAAGATAGGATTGAAAAGAGGCATGTTATTAACAAGTTAGTGCACTAAAACTTCAAGGGTGCCAGGGTCTTAACTGAAATGTAGAAATGGGGCAGAAACTGAAAGGAGAATTCACCCCCTAAACGAAGAAGATAGGATAGAAAAGAGGCATGTTATTAACAATTTAGTGCACTAAAACTTCAAGGGGGCCCTGTATTGGGCCCCTTGCAAGGGTGCCAAGGTCTTAACTGCAATGTAGAAATGGGGCAGAAACTGAAAGGAGAATTCTCCCCAAAAACGAAGAATACCGGATGGAAAAGAGACATGTTATTAACGTTTTAATGCATAAAAACTTAAAGGGACCCAGGGGCCCCGCCCTTAAAAAATTAAAAATCCGAGCCTTAGGTGCATCAGGACCTATCTTGGTCTAATCACACCTGAATTTTCAGACTTCTACGTGCGGTAGTTTTCGCTATCCATCACACACAGACACACACACACACAGAGCGATTTTTTTATTAGTATAGATGGGAGAAAAAAATTTCTCTTATGGACCTAAGTAGGAACTGACTTCATTTTCATTTTTTTATTACTTGTTTTCAGTACACACACACAAAAAAAAAAAAAAAAAAAAAAAAAAAAAACCAGCAAGAAAAGACTGCGGGCGAAACATTCTTTTTTAGGGTTCCGTACTTAAAAAGTGAAAACTGAACCATTATAAGATCACTCCTGTGTCTGTCTGTCACAGCCATTTTGCTCGTAAACTATGGAGCATGGAAAGTTCAAATTGGGGGAAGTAATAAAGACAATTGAGATTGACCCACATATTTACAGATTATTAAACATTCAAAAATATATTAGAAAAAATGTAGATGGGGTTAATTAAGTAACTTAAAAAAAAAAAAAAAAAAAAAAAAAAAAAAAAAAAAAAAAAAAGAATATTTTTTTTGTATGTCGTGTGGGGTTTTGTGTGAAAGCTTTTGTAACACTGAACTCAAAAATACATTTCTTTTAATTTTAGGTATTACATTTTCAGAGATATAGTCGAAAATGTAATGCAAAAATATGTGCCCCCCCCCCTTCTATTTTCGAATCTACTGGAACTAAAATTATGAAAAAATTAGAGGTAGTACTTGAAGGAAAACTATAGCGATTACCCTTAGGTCACATAGTTTTTTAGAAAAGCGCATTTTTGAGTTGCACACAAATTTCGATTTGCGCGCATTTAGCAAAGTTGTTGAGAGGAACACTGGGGTACCTATCGTAGTAGAAGTATAAAAGCAATGTTGGTAATAATTTAAAAAAAACAATCGTCGGTAATTAGCCGAGATATTAACCCTTAAAGACACGGACGATTTGGACATACATAATGACAGGGGCAGCATATTCTGTATACCATCGGCTTTTAAAGCCTAGATAACAACCTTTTATGATATATTTGTGAAATGCAAAGCCCAGTAGCAGTATAAAAGGAATAAACGTCAAATTGTTAAAAACAGACTAATTTAATTAAAATTAATCACATAAATACTATGGGATTCGCGACTAGTTTGAATTGAATGGATCTCTCAATACGCCTCCCGTGCCTTTAAAAGTTTATTAAAAACCTATCTGGAAAAACGCGGCACGGACAAAGACGGCGTTGCAACTTTGCGACCTCCTTTCGAAGAGCACTTAGCACAATTCCAAGTTTAAACTTTGAACATGCGTTTTGTTTTAGCTAAACTTAAAAAGAAAATATTATTACTACACTGAATTTAGTTTTATGAAATGCCAAATGAAGTTTAAATATGCACTACTTTTATTATCAGTACCGAGTTAAGTTCATCATAAGCATATTAGAATAAGATTAAAAAAAAAGTGTTAAAGTGTTATACAGAATAGCAATAGTTGATATTATTTAGTATTCATACATCTTTGAACTTTTATGCTATACCCATTCATACTTTTCTATATAGCTATACCCAACCCTACGTTGTATAGTTTTTTTTTGCAGTCTTATTATTCTTTTAGCAACGATTCTTTAAATAATATAGTTAACAATTCATATATTTATTTACAGAACGCTCTGAGGGCGATTAATACTCGCACTTGACCATTTATTGTTCTTGATAACATTATTCTAAATGTTCA
Source organism: Maratus speciosus (assembly GCA_963932465.1). NCBI lineage: Eukaryota > Metazoa > Arthropoda > Arachnida > Araneae > Salticidae > Maratus > Maratus speciosus. The sequence goes on along the minus strand of OZ010788.1, from coordinate 80,263,003 downwards.
GTAAAAAAAATTTAGATAACGTAACTTTTTGGTTGAGTAAGTGAAAATTTTATGAAATTGTGAAAATTTGAAGATGTTACTGAAATAACTATTGATTAAAAACGTAGTTAAAAAAAAAAGTTTACAGGTCAGGCAACCATCTTCTGATAGGCAAGTGAAAAGGCAATTCAATGTAATATATATAATACGCTTATTGTATAAAAAATCTATTTAAATTACTGAATACATAAAATTTAATCTGAATTACCTAAGGAAATAAAATAGCTCATCTGCCATTTCAACATCTTGTAGATCAAAATGTTTATGCAACTGTTTTAACAAAGACAAAGAATATGTAGAAAAGTCTGAAATACTCTTGATGAATAAGTCTTTAGCCTGTCCAACTTCAATTTCAGCAACACTTTCAAATAAATATTCCATAAGATCATTTAAAAGATAGAAACTAATTCGATCTTCACGTCTCATTTTCAAAGATAATGTTACAAGCCAGGAACTAAGAGAAAAATATTACTTTGCGTATAATAATTAATGAGGTAAAACATAAAACTCATTTATAGAATTTTAATAAAAAAATGAAAACACATAATTAATATTTTTTTTGAGAATATTAAATACATTCAGTAATCAGCACAGAATGTTATAATAAAGTATGCTTGAGTATCAAAAACCTGTCGATGTCAGAAATGCGTACAGTTCCTTAGGTGTGAACTCTAAACAGAAAAAGTACATTTATAGTGAATACAGTCTTAGGCACTGCATTAAAGTAGTTCGAAAATTAAGTTTTACAGTTAATTGTAATAAATGTACGGCATAAAATATGGGTAGACCCACTTTTTGAAGTGACTAAAGTGGTTTCAAGAGCACTCAACCTGTAAATTCATAATATGTATAATAATTTAAATTGTTTGTCTGCTGTCTATGGAAAAGATTCCTCGGAGAAGTTAGAATTACTGCTAGACGAAGAATTGAGAAATTTCGCACGGTGTCCTATTTTCGAATTTTTTATTTATTAAAAACGCTGGTTTTGCATTGCCACCGGATTCATCCGTCTTTTGTTCTATTTAGGTGTCTCGGCTCATTTTTTTCTTAAATAAATTCTTGAAAAAAAATGAACTTGGGATTTTTTAAGCCCTTTTATAATTTCATGAAACTTATTATATTCGAACAGAAATTTAGTAACTGGTTTAATTTGTCATTATTTAAACTTGCTAAACAATTTAGTTTAAGCAGATAATTAGAGGCAAAGCTACTTATTATTAAATTTATTTCGTTGCCAATCTTGCAAGTTGCGTTCTATCCCCCCCCCCCCCCCACCCGAAAACACTTTCTTACTTCTGAAAAAACGAACTGGAGTCTTTAAATCACCCCCATAATTTCCTGAAAATTTATTAGAACTTAAGAAAAATTTACAAATGGCCGTATTTGATATTATTAGAATGCAAAGAGCATAGGACCCGTTATAGTAGAGGCCTTCTTTATAGTTATTTACGTTTTACGTAAAGCAAAACATACAGGGCTACCATTATAGAGATTGGTGTTGTATTAATGCGTTACGAGCACAGAGCCTAGTTAAAGTGAGGGCCCAATTATAGTGATTGCTGTATTGACTGTTTATGAGCGCAAAGCACACATGGCTCCGTTATTATGGTTGGGGTTTTAACGATTTATAACAAGCGAAGAAATAGGGACCCACTATCGTGATGGCCTCCGTTATACAGGAAATGTCAATTTATTTTAATGTTTTTCACATTTTTGAGAAATGCTATTGTTTTATTCGTGTTCCTCGTGCTTTTTTGTTGTGTAATTGCTATTTCAGCTGCTATTAATTCACTGTTTTGAAGGAAAACTTATTAACTTATTATGCAAAGAAGACCGGCCAGCCATCGTCCCCCCCCCCCCCCCCACCACCACCACAAGATTGGAATGCCAATTCCTGCGATCGCTAAATTGCACCGGGAACAAATCCATCGCGCCGTCAAACGTTTTAAAGAGCCCGGAAAGATCAAAGTAAGTCAACGAAGTGGAACAACAAGGACCTTAGTGCCCTTAACATGGGCAAGAAGAAGATCCAGCGAAATCTACAAAGAAACATACGATTTTGGCCAAGGAGCACAATGTCGGCGCGAATTCATGCGAAGACAAGTCAAAGAACATCTGCAACTCATCATGTACAAACTAGCAAAAGACATCATCTCACGGACCAAATGAAGGCGTCAAAGCTCGAAAAGCGCAAGACGATGAAGTCCCTGTGCCGCGGCAATGACCTGAATCAGATTTTCTTCACACATGAAAAGAGTTTTATGGTCCAACCTTTCTGGAACTCGCAGATGCAACCCGGGTTGCTACTCAAAGGGGCTCCGCGCATCTTTAAGGTGAAAAAGTTTCTTTTCCCGATGTTTGTGATGGTGTGGGTTTGGATATCCGAATTGGAAAAGACAAAACTCGTCTTCGTCTCAAAAGGCGCCAAGATCAACGCAGAGACGTGTCAGGAGCTAACTTCGGAAGACGCCGTGATCCCCTGGGCCAAAAAGAAAGCAATGAACATCGACATTCAGTAGGACTGGCCGACTACACTGTAAAAAAAATTCTGTAAAGTTACTAAAGTGTTTCTAGGAAACTGGGATTTCTAGAACTTTTTATGTAACGGCAACAACAAAAATTCATGTAACAGACACACTTTTGCGCGAAAATCAAAAAATCTGTAAGGTTACTAAGAATTTTTTAGGAAACTGGGATGCCTAGAACTTTTCATGTAACTACAGCCAGGGTTACAAATAAAATTTTAGTAAGATTACTGTAATTTTAGAAGATTCATTTGTAAAGTTACAGATTTGTGTAGCTTTACAAAAACTACTTATGTAGATTTGCAGATTTTTTTGTACAGTTACAGAGGAAAATTTAGTAATCATGTATCTTCACATCTGTAGAACTACAGATTTTTTTTTACAGTGTACCCACGGAGTGAAGAAAAGACTTGAGGGGTACGAGGCCAATCTCTCATAATTTTGGACGAAGGGCGTTTGTTCCTCAAACTCCCTTGACTTGAACACTATGGACTTCGATGTTTGGGGGGATCCTGGAGCAAAAAGCCTGTGCAATCAAGAACAAGTTCCTGCTTTCCTTGAAACGTGCTCTGGAAAAAGCCTGGGCCGAAATCACGCGGGAAATAGTAGCGGCCATCTTGAAGAATTTACAGAAGCGTCTAGACGCCTGCATCTCCGCTGGAGGAAACCATTTCGAATTATCTTGATTGTTTCCCAGACAGAATTTTCTCCTCTTTCAAATAGTGAATAAAACTAGTTGTTTTGTTCGTTCAGTAAAAAGTTGTGGTCTTTTATTTGCGCCACAGCATTTATGTGTCACGCTGTAGTGGTAGTGACAATCGTATTAATGATTTATGGGAGCGAAGAGGCTGAAGCCCGGATCTACGCTGCCAAATACGATGCGGGCCTCCACTAGGCTTCGTGTAATAATAATCGTACTGGATTACAAAAATTGTGTAATCCAATACTACATCCAATGCAATTGTGTAATCCAATACAACTCTTAGCATGCGGCTAATACGAAAAAATAGCTTTTGATAAATTTCAAAAGTGTATTTGATTGTATAATTCATATTTTTCATATGAAAAATGCTTTTTTTATTTTTAGTGGGCAATCTAAAAAATGTATTACATGTAAAAAAAAAATATTACTTTTCAATTAAAAAAATTGGTTTTCATCTATATTCTGGGACTCGGGAAGCCCGGGTACGATCTCCTAGTGAACGGTAATTGCTGAAATCTGGTTTTCAAATGTGTTATACATTTTCTAATACATTTACCTTATTAAAAGGCGAACGTTTGTTAAAGTATTCTGGAAGTGTTGGAAAGTGTTTTATAATCTATGCTTGGTGCATGGCTTCTTTCTTCTTTTATTACTAAGTAGCATTTATTTTAGCGTGTTTATTAATTCAAATTTCTGGATGAAGCATATTTATACTATAAGCTACGAGGTTAGAAAGAAATAAGCTTCAAACAGCACAGTAAACAAATCTACAGTGAATCGTATATGCTTAAGAGCCATTATTTTGAAATTCAGACAAAAAAGTTATATTTTGATAGTTGTATTTTTTAATTGGCTTGATTTTTTTTTAGGTTGAAGTAGATCATATTTAAGGGATATTGTGCAATTTTGAAGCCCTGAAAATATTTCCAGTTTCCTGTAGAAAGTGTCAAAGTTCAAGATCATGAATCCCTTTTCTCATGAAAATTGAAATGCCAGTATGTTTGGATTGCTATATCTCTGGAAAGTAACAACATCCCAAAATTCTTTTGTCATAAACTGTTAGTATAACACTACAGGCTTAGTAAAATTTACTTGATTCTATGGGGCATTGTTAATTTTCATTGTTATGTTGCCACAAAATGCAATCAAAAGGACGTTTTTGTCAGTTTTCTGCACTTATTATCTTAGTTAAGCAATAGTGCCCCAAAATTTTTCTTATAGAATAAGAAAGTTTACTGTTAGGGCAAGCTAAGTAATATAGAACTTTACCGGGATATAGATGCTATTAGCAGATATAATCTGTTAAATATTCAAAAGTTTCAAAATCTGCAACTTTTGAATTAGTTCTATCTCAAATCAGTATCACAGTTGAATAAACCAAAATATATCAGGTAATAGTTGAACATATGTACAAAAACATGGAAACGAAAAATAAGTGGGGTCTCATGCTATTTTCAGAAAAAAATGACAAATGTTACAAAAAGGTAGTGTCAATATCAGGCTTTCTCCCTATCAGAAAAGGATTTATCCTGTTTCTATTTTCCTTTCCTATGTTTTCCCCTATGAGGAAATGGAACATCCCTTTTCTCTTTCTCCTTCTAGGGGAAAACGGACAAAAACGTCATTTTGATTACATTTTGTGGCAGCATAACAATGAAAATTAACAACGCCCCATGGAACCAAGTAATTTTTACTAAGCATGTAGTGTTATACTAACAGTTTATGACACAAGAATTTTGGGATGTTGTTGCTTTCCAGAGATATAGCAATCCTAACATACTGGCATTTCAATTTTCATGAAAAATGGAATTCATGGTGTACCGCCGTATAAGAACTCACTTAAGAAAGAATCTTAACTAGAAATTAAAAGAACTTGGCGTTCGTTTTTTTTTTCAGAATTTTTATTAGACGACACGGGACACACACATAACAAGCACACATTAATATTTACACGGCAAAAAGTTAATCTTTTCCGGAGTGAGACGCTCCTTTCGGCAGGACCGAGAACTTGACCGTCTGGGGTCGTGTTACAGCAGAGTCTGTCCCTCTACGGGGCCTTGTTTTTCTGAGATCAGTTCATCTCCTAGATACCCCACGTGAGGTCTTGACTCACCTTAGTCAACAAGTTCAGTTTATAACATTTCTACGCAGCACTTTTTCTCCAGATATTTACATGATTAAAACTGTTTACATGTTCCATCTGGTTTTTGGTGAATCAGTGACATGTGAAGTTATAGCAGGCATCTGGAGGTTCCAATTAACGATGTTTATTTCGTTAGGGGCATCTGGTCTCTGAGTCCTCTCAGATAAAACGCCACAGTCCCTCCATGCCCCATATAAATTTTTCCTTAAGGGAAAAATTTCCACACTCGGGTGCACAATCATAGTGAAATTCGGAGTTAATGCTATCTCTAACAATGCTATCTACTCCAAAATTAATGAATTTTTAAATTTTTAAAATCAAAACATTTATCAGAAAGTACTTCGTTACCATGGAAGGGATTCAGCATAACACACAACAAACATAATAAATACAGTAAACAATAAACACATTGCAATTGCACACCGTTATATAATAATACTAAGATTTATAATAAGCACTTCAACAATTTTATAATAAAGCAGAACCTTCATTAATAATTTTCCGTTAACATAATCAGAATAGATAAAGTTTTTAAACATCACAGGTAATTCCAATAAAGTTCGCTCTCTCCTGTTCACATGGATAACCAACAATAATAATATATATAGAGAGATAAATTTCTTAAGAATGAATTCTTATACACTAATAAAACCAAACACTTTTAAATCTTTTATATACAATAAGTTACTTAAAAGAATTTTAACACAATATCAAAACACACTCTTAAACTTTTTTTTTTCAATAAAATTTCTAGTCTTCAAACGCTACTCTGCTTAGACTATCAGCGTTTTGGTGTTTTTTTCCTGCTCGATGTTCGATTGTAAAATCGTACGGTTGTAACGCGAGGCTCCAACGCATAAGCCTTGGGTTGGAACTCGCATGAGTTTGTAAGAAGCGCAGAGGATTATGATCCGTTATAATCCTAAATTTTCTTCCATCTAGATAGTAATGTAATCGTTTTACGGCGAAAACAATACTGGCGCACTCCCGCTCGGTGGTGCTATAGCGTTGTTCTACCGGAGAGAATTTCCGACTCAAATACAAAATCGGGTGTTCCTCTCCCTTCTCATTTACCTGGCTCAACACAGCTCCGGCACCGCGTAACGATGCATCGACCTGAATAAGGAATTCACGATGAAAATTCGGCGCATGCAAGACCGGCCGTTCGGTTAGTTTCGCTTTCAGAGACCGAAAAGCGCTCTCGCTCGTGGGAGTCCACTCGACTTTACCTCGACGGGTTTTCCCTTTTAGCGCGTCAGTCTAGGGGGCTGCTATTATGGAAAAATTCCTTATGTATCTCTGGTAGTATCCGGCCAGCCCTAGAAATGCACGAATCTGCGTTTTTGTTTCGGGAGTAGGGAATTTTTTTACGCATTCAATCTTGACTTCTGCTGGAGTGCGGGAACCATTTCCTACAATATGGCCTAAATATTTTACACTACTCTGGGCAAATTTACACTTAGAGGGCTTTATTTTAAGATTTGCCTTATGAATTCTATCTAGAACTAATGCGACATGTTTTAAGTGGTCTTCCCAGGTGTTCGAAAATACAGCGACGTCAATATAATAAGGAACTGCAAATTCTTCCATCTCTCTTAATAGTTCTGCCATCATTTTGCTAAAGAAAAATGGCGCATTTTTTAATCCAAAAGCCATTTTCAAACACCTAAAAGTACCAAAAGTTGTACAGAATGCTGCATACCGTTGAGCTCTGGGGCTCAAGGGAATCTGCCAATAACCTTTCGCTAAATCTAGGACGATTATGTATTTAGCAGATGAGACTTTCTCAACTCTTTCTTCGATATTGGGGATGGGGAAATACTCTGTCCTAATTATCTCATTGAGACGTCTGAAATCCACACATGGACGAGGATCCTTACCCGGAATCTCTATTAAAATTAAAGGCGACGTGTAATCCGACTCGCCAACTTCAATAACCCCAATCTTAACATCTTTTGAATCTCCATTTTTACGATTTCAGTTTGTCTTTGCGACATCCGATAAGGTTTTGATCGTGCGGGCTTATCGCTAATTAAAGTTATATCATGCTCCCCCAAATCTGTTGTACCAGGGTCGTTTGAAAAGCACGCGGCATATTTATTTAAAAGCTCCCTTAATTGGCTAATTTGTGCTTCGTTTAGGTTTTTTTCTAACTCACTAAGCCGAACTATTTCCTGAAAGTCAAACTCGTAGGATTATTCTCTAAATACGTAATATCTAAATCCTGATCTTCTATTAAATTTGAATTGTCTTTGGAGCACAATAAATTTACATGTTCGGGTCGCGTATAATATGGTTTCAGCATATTAACATGATAAATTTGGGTTTTATTCCTACTTTCTGGCAGTTCTACCACATAATTAGTCTCAGATATTTTATTCTTGATTTTTCCTGGACCTATCCATTGCACGGACAGTTTATTTGGTCTCGTCATGGCTAAAACCAACACTAAATCTCCCTCCTTGAATTCTCGTTTTACCGCGTTTTTGTCATACCAAACATTTCGTTTATCTTGCATTTCTTCCATGTGCGAAACAGCTACCTCGCGACATCGTTTCAACCGATTAATTAATTTAAAAACACATTCGGTCACTACATCATTTTCAGGTGGAGGGTCGGACCATCGTTCCATTATCAAGGTCTCGGGTGTTCGAAGATTTTTTCCATACACCAACTCGGCTGGTGAGTAACCTGTGCTTTCATGAACTACGTTTCGAAGAGCCAATAGAATCGCAGGCAAATGTTTATCCCAATCGGCGCCTAATTCAATACACAGAGCCAAAAGTCGTTTTAAGGTCCTATTATACCGTTCCACGGGATTACTCTGGGGATGATAAACAGAACTATGAGTGATCTTAATGCCAAATTTATTAAGAAATTCGGTCGTTAAAGCTGAGGTAAAGGACTCTTTCCCTGATCGCATTGGAGTTAGCTGGGGAATCCGATGCGACTGAAAATATTCAGCAGCGCCTCAGTCACTCTAATAGAGGAGAGGTCCACCAGCGGAACCAACTCCGGGTATTTGGACGCCATGCATACTGCCGTTAAAATATACCGGTGTCCATCCGTGGTCAGTGGTAAGGGTCCGCATGCGTCGATATTTATTTTACTGAAAACTTCCTGAATTATTGGGACAAGTTTTAACGGGGCTTTCTTTTTCTCGTTCGCTCGACCCGCTCTTTGACAAACATCGCAACTGCGCACATATTCATCCATTTCTTTATAACAGTTAGGCCAATAAAAATATCGAATTAATTTATTTTTTGTCTTCGTCCCACCTAAATGTACTGACGTGCCTTCATGACACAATGCTTTTATTTTCTGCCTTAACCCTTTTGGAATAACTAGCAATCTGGTAACGTTTCCAAAACGATCCTCGCGATTTCTAACTAGTAACCCGTTAACAACTGAATAAGTTTTCGTCGTACCTTCCATTTTGTTCGCCCCCACTCGGCTAAACAATTCCTTTAACTCTGCACATTCGTGCTGCGCTCTCAAAAACCCTTCTTTATCGATTTTTAACAAGTCCAACTCCGGGGCTTCAACTTCTAACGCCGGAATTTCAATGGGGTCCTCACCTTCCGTTGAATCCCGCAGTCCCGATTCTTCCTGATTCGCTACATTCGATTCCTTGGGTGTCTCCACATCTTGAGCTACCCGTTCGAGCTCCCTTTTCTCTTCCACTAAGCGTCTAGTAGTCGCACGCGTCTGGACTGCATTTACCTGTCCAGTTGGCAAAAATTCATACCCCGTTCTCTCTCTTATCATCGTGGCAGTTTTATTTCCTAAAATATATCGGTTTTGGTTTAAATGATTTCCGCAAACAGCGGCTTTCGTACAAATTTTTCCGAAATCTCCCTCTATCTCTACCCACGCTAACGGTAGACAAACTAACTCCAAACTAAGTGGTTGTTGGATCCAGATTTTCTCTCCACAAAAATCCTGCGGATCTACAAATTTCCTACAAATTAAATCAAGCGTCGCTCCCGAATCCCTTAAATTCCTATCTTTCGGTTGTTAACAACCCCAGGAAATGTATAAGAGTCCAATAAATCGTCCTTTCGTACATCTTGCAAATTATTTACGGAGCCTGACGGAGGTTTTTTCTGCAACTTCGGGCACGATGAACGCAGGTGCGTTTCGGACCCGCAATTAAAACATTTCAAATTCGCTCTTTTTTCAAAGGCTCTATCTCGGTTTACTGGTCTGTGCACGGCATTTGCATTCGAAGAGGGGGAGAACCGTGGTCTAGTTTCTCGAGACCTTTCTTGAAAAAACGGCCGCGTTTTTTCCACCCTAACATCTCTGGTATCCTTGGCCTTCGGAGTAGAGACCCTTATACTCTCATATCCATCCAATAATTCCACTATTGCTGCTTCCGTCTTAAGCTGTGGCCATTTGTCAATGAAGTGTTCACGCATTTCCAACGTCGCACGCCGTTTAATCTGATCGGTGACCAAAAGGTCTTTTAGTTCGTCTAAGGAAGTTATTCCTAAACCCGCTAACCATTCATTTAAATAATTTCGGATTTCGAAACCGAAATCCTGCCAATTTAAAGATTGCGACTTCTGGTGGCTAACAAATTTCTGCCGAAAACTTTCTAGGTTTAATTTAAATTTTTTTAACAATATACCTTTTACGTTATCGTAATCTTCTGACTCTGTCTCGGGTTGTCTGGCAATAATTGAAATAATGTCTACTGGAAGAAGCCCAATTAAATGAGAGACCCAATGTTCCTTTGGTATCCCAACCCGTTTAGCTTGGCGTTCAAACAGAACCAAATACAAGCTAATATCTGTTTTTTCAGGATTAAAATCCGGGATTAATTTTTTAAGTTCTGTTCAGGGGAACGCGCAGGTATATTATTTGCATTTATTGAAGACGGGGCAATTCCTTTCTCGATTTTTAGTTTTCTAACTCGAATTTATTTTTTAATTCTAATTCTTTTAAATCTTTCTCTTGCTCCAATTTCTCCTTCCTAATGGCTTGATCACGCTCCCATGTCTGTTTACGCAACATGTCCTCTCGTTCGATAGCTTGTAACCGGGCGCGCTGACTCTCTTCCCTTTCTAATTCCTCCTTAGCGGTCTCTAATATAATCTCATACAGAGCCCGTACTATTTCTTCTTCATACTCCTCAGATTCCAGCACCAAGTGCGTTAACTGAATCAGAGTTTCGTTTCCGGTCCTGGCAAGTTCCAGTTCATCCACTAACTTTTTTATATTTTCCTTTTTTCCTTTACCCAGGAAAGCCATATCTACCCTTTTTTTTTCAAACAAAATTTCTCTATAAAAAGGTACTTCTCTACTCTAATACAACAACAAAAAAAATATATACTATATTAACAATAATCACAATCAATCATAAAAAAATTCTTTCAATAACAAAATAATATGTAAATACTCACTCACTTCCATGACTAGTACCTGTTCAAATTTTGTCATTCCCGTTTTTGAATTTTCCCAACAAAATCAGCAATTTTAAATAATTAAAAAATCACTAAACATTAACTCCAAATTCAAAATTGTGGCTTACCCCAATTGGCGTTCAGACACTAAACGGTAATCCACACTTTTTCTTCAGCCGGGTGGCTCACTGAACACAACTTCTTTCTGACCTTAAGGTCCACTAAAACAATATATCCACAGGCACGGAACACTGAACACTATCTTCGACCCAAAACGGGGCCCACTCACATTCACAATCTTCTTCTATCCGCCGATCCACTTCTAAACAATCACAGTTTTGTTTCAGGCCTTGGCTCCAGAATTCTCTTCTTTTTTTTCCACTCTTCCGCAATCCTTTCATCACCAACAGCGAGGTTGTAACTCTGTTTCCTTTCCGCACGTTGGACAGATGATCACAGACGTCCGCGAGACTTTCTGCTCCAGGGTGGAGGAAAAAAACAATCTTCCTTTTTTTCCGACGCTGGGTAAGGATTCCTCCAGCACTCTAAGTCTTCCTAAACCGAAACCAGATAACACCAAGCTTCTTTTTTTCTTTCCTCCAACAGGGGAGTGAAAACAACACCCTTCTCTTCTCTGACCGGGTGAAACTTCCAAAACTATCTCTTTCTTCACAAACCGAAACCAGGACGGCTCTCTATTTCTCTATTTCTCGAAAGAATGAGCTTTCACCTTATCATTCCTTCCGTGGGTAACAGTTTCAGGCCTTGTGTGCGTGTGTGCCCAACTTTTCGAACAACTCGAATCCCAAACTCTGACACCAACTGTACCGCCGTATAAGAACCCACTTGAGAAAGAATCTTAACTAGAAATTAAAAGAACTTGGCGTTCGTTTTTTTTCAGAGTTTTTATTGGACGACACGGGACACACACATAACAAGCACACATTAATATTTACACGGCAAAAAGTTAATCTTTTCCGGAGCGAGACTCTACTTTCGGCAGGACCGAGAACTTGACCGTCTGGGGTCGTGTCACAGCAGAGTCTCTCCCTCTACGGGGCCTTGTTTTTCTGAGATCAGTTCATCTCCTAGATACCCCACGTGAGGTCTTGACTCATCTTAGTCAACAAGTTCAGTTTATAACATTTCTACGCAGCACTTTTTCTCCAGATATTTACATGATAAAAACTGTTTACATGTTCCATCTGGTTTTTGGTGAATCAGTGGCATGTGAAGTTATAGCAGGCATCTGGAGGTTCCAATTAACGATGTTTATTTCGTTAGGGGCATCTGGTCTCTGAGTCCTCTCAGATAAAACGCCACAATGGTCTTGAAATTTGACATTTTCTATAGGCTACCAGGAAATTTTTACAGAGCTTAAAAATTGCACATTATTCATTAAATATGATTTACTTCAACATTAAAAAAAAATGAAGCAAAACAAAAATTACAACTATCGCACTTTGTCTGATTTTCAAAATAATTTTAAAAATTACAAGATATTTCTCTTTGGCTAGCAGACAACCTATAATTAATTTGCCAGACACAAATTCGGTTGCAAAGTTAATACCAGATGGTTTTAACTATGGCAACCGAAGTGCCTGCTTCAAGAGTTTTTTTATAGTTTAAAAATTATAAATTATCTTTACGTCATTTTATCAAGCTTAAAAATTACAAGATATTTCTCTTTGGCTAGCAGACAACCTATAATTAATTTGCCAGACACAAATTCGGTTGCAAAGATAATGCCAGACGGCTTTAAATATGGCAACGAAAGTACCTGTTTCAAGAGTGGTTTATAGTTTAAAAATTATAAATTATCTTTACGTCATTTTATCAAGCTTAAAAATTACAAGATATTACTCTTTAGCTAGCATAAAACCTATAATTAATTTGCCAGACACAATTTCGGTTGGAATGTTAATGCCAGACGGCTTGAAATATGGCAACGAAAGTGTCTGTTTCAAGAAATGGCATCTTTTGTAGGGATTTGGCTTCATTTAATGACAGTCAACCCTTAATTGTTACCATAGTAACAATCGTTTCTTTGTAAATATATATATATATACATATATAGTGTTTGTCGAAAAAAATGTTTAATTTTGTGTAATTAATGTAAATTTATGTAATTGTAATTTTTAAACTTTAATTTTTAAACTATAAAACACTTTTGAAACAGGCACTTTCGTTGCCATATTTAAAGCCGTCTGGCATTAACTTTGCAACCGAATTTGTGTCTGGCAAATAAATTATAGTTTATCTGCTAGCCAAAGAGTAATATCTTGTAAGTATTATGCTTGATAAAATGACGTATAGATAACTGATAATTTTTAAACTATAAACCACTCTTGAAACAGGCACTTTCGTTGCCATATTTAAAGCCATCTGGCATTAACTTTGCAACCGAATTTGTGTCTGGCAAATAAATTATAGTTTATCTGCTAGCCAAAGAGTAATATCTTGTAAGTATTATGCTTGATAAAATGACGTATAGATAACTGATAATTTTTAAACTATAAACCACTCTTGAAACAGGCACTTTCGTTGCCATATTTAAAGCCGTCTGGCATTAACTTTGCAACCGAATTTGTGTCTGGCAAATAAATTATAGTTTATCTGGTAGCCAAAGAGTAATATCTTGTAATTACTATGCTTGATAAAATGACGTATAGATAACTCATAATTTTTAAACTATAAACCACTCTTGAAACAGGCACTTTCGTTGCCATATTTAAAGCCATCTGGAATTAACTTTGCAACCGAATTTGTGTCTGGCAAATTAATTATAGGTTGTCTGCTAGCCAAAGAGTAATATCTTGTAATTTTTATGCTTGATAAAATGACGTATAGATAACTGATAATTTTTAAACTATAAACCACTCTTGAAACAGGCACTTTCGTTGCCATATTTAAAGCCATCTGGCATTAACTTTGCAACCGAATTTGTGTCTGGCAAATAAATTATAGTTTATCTGCTAGCCAAAGAGTAATATCTTGTAAGTATTATGCTTGATAAAATGTCGTATAGATAACTGATAATTTTTAAACTATAAACCACTCTTGAAACAGGCACTTTCGTTGCCATATTTAAAGCCATCTGGCATTAACTTTGCAACCGAATTTGTGTCTGGCAAATTAATTATAGGTTGTCTGCTAGCCAAAGAGTAATATCTTGTAATTATTATGCTTGATAAAATGACGTAAAGATGACTTATAATTTTCAAACTATAAACCACCCTTAACACAGGCACTTCGGTTGCCATATTTAAAGCCGTCTGGCATTAACTTTGCAACCGAATTTGTGTCCGGCAAATTAATTATAGGTTGTCTGATAGCCACCGGTTGTAAACGTACTATATCATAAAATGGAAGAACATATAAAAAAAAAATGAAACTTGATAAAATGACGTAATTTTGAAGTTTTTTGACCTGCATAACCCCTTCTGCCACAGGTAAACGCAACGTCTCCCGACTGCCAGACTGGTTGCAAACGTACTACACCATAAAAGGGAAGAGCATATAAAAAAATGAGCCATGATAAAATGAGGTGACGAAAACGTTGCTAGCTCTTAGACTAATATGAGTGGTAGATAAACCTAAAATCAGTACTTTCCCATCGAAATTTGGATTATTCGCATCTTTGTACATCTTTGTACTTCAATTGGAAGTTTTTGTAGATTTTAAAAATTGAATTAAGAAAAACTTGATAAATTGATATTGGTATATTACGTCGGGATATAGGCTTTAAAAATAAAAAAGTTCTCCGTTCTGAAATTGATAAAAATTTTTTTTTTTTTTTTACAAAAATAGTAGCTGGGATTGGAAAATAGTCTACTTTTTTTTAGTTTTCCGCCATACTAGTCGCTTTTGAAGGGTTTTAGGTTAAAATAGTAGCAATAGTCACCTAATGCTGAAAATAGTCGCTTTTAGTAGCAAACAGCAGCCTTTCAAAGTGGCCAAACTAGAGGTCTGCACTGGCCGGAATTTCCAGGCCCGGGCCCGGCCCGGCCCGAAGGAAAGCTATTTTGGCCCGGCCCGGTGTAAAAATTGAAAGTTCGGCCCGAGCCCGGCCCGGCCCGCTTACATTTTTACCGTTCTCGGCCCGGCCCGGCCCGGCCCGGACCGTACAAAAATCAGTGAAAACAGGCCCGGCCCGACTAAATGTCTACAAAAAATTCCGTTTTTTCTCGACATACAATTAAGATTCTTTTAATGAATACTACATGCATATTTATGGGAACATTTTACAGTATATTTTAAATTACTATTTGTTCGCAAAATAGAAAACACACAATAGTAAACGTTAACGATTACTTACAGTGTTTTAGTCAACGTCTCTACAGACGTTTCAAAATTTAAATAAGGGTTCATTAAAAGATTATTGTAGTTTAGAATAAAGGGTTAAAAAACATGATAACTTTTGAAGCTTATAATAAAAGGTAGATTTGTGAAAATATTTCTGTCATTTTTAAGGCTTTTCTCAAATCCAAAGGAGCTACATTTTGATACATTTATGAATTCATTTCTTTTCGGAAACGCATGAGATTGGCAGGTATTCTTATTCAGAAACCATGTAAAGGCCGTTTTTTTTTTAGATAAAAGTAATATATCTTTCAGAAAATACTGCCAAAGTTAGCGTTTTGAATCGAATTTCCGGAAGCGATAGCACAGGAAAGGAGAAAACGTACAGTCACGTGACAAGAGTCTCTGTTATCTCTGTACGTAATTTATGAAAAATGGAAACGCTATTTGATCCCAATTGCCTTCAATACTCAGCCTGTCAATTTTATGCATTTATAGTTAAAAATGAGTCAGAAAATGTGTCTGAGAGTTTCGCATTGTTAAGCAGTAAATATGAGAACCACCTTAAGGTACATTTCCAAAGATACTGTTAACAGAAGTTCATTATCGCTATTAATACTTTTACAAAACATAATGCCTGTCCTACACATCCTGAGAACGATTAAGACCAGTTCCGTCCCGGCACAAGTCTGCCGAAAAAAATTAAACCCGGGATCAGGCATCATGTAACTGTACGATGCCGATCTCTACGATGGACATGTTACATTTCTGTATTGATGTTGTTAAGCTCGCATCGGCTCGTAACGCACATTTATACTTCTCGAAAAAGTCATATTCATTGGAAATGACCTCGTATTTTATCTGCTCCTCTCAAATTCTTATATCGGGCCGACAGGCCCGATTAATTTTTTTTATCGGCCGGGCCCGGTCCTTCGGGCCCGTTCAATTTTTTTGCCGGCCCGGCCCGGCCCGTTGAAAAAATTGTCCCAATTCTGCCGGCCCGGCCCGTTTGAAAATTCTCCTCCATTCCGCCGGCCCGGCCCGGCCAGCGGGCCGGGCCGGGTACGGGCCTCGGGCCAAGCCCGGGCCCGTGCAGACCTCTAGGCCAAACATATCATAATTTAAAATTATTTTTTATTTTTTACCGTTCTGAGGCGTAACTGAAATATGCGAATTTTTGTAAGGCTATGTTAAAAAAATTATCATTTAAATTTGCAAAATAATAAGATCCGCAATTATAAATAAATGATCATGAGTCATTATAATTTATCTCAAAAACTAGAAAGATAGATAGCCCGTCAAAAATGACGGAATATGAGATATTAAGATATATACAACACATGTGCAAGAATATGAGTTTTCTCGCTTGTTCCGCAGTGATAGATGAAAACAACAGATTTTAAAGACGAAACTCATTTATGACAAAGTGTAATACAGTAGAAGACCACTAATCCGCACAGCTTGGTTCCAAGTGTTGTGTAGATGTGAGGCTTTTTGCAGATTACAGGTCATGTCTATATTATAAAATTAGATATATGGCTTCTTTATGATAAATAAATTGTAAAAATATTGAAAAAAATGTGTGTATATTAAATCAATGCAAAAACCCTTGACGGGTTAAAAGTTTCTGACGCAGCACTTTATCTTATGCTCTAAGAATTTTAAATATGGAACTTAAAAATACTGATATCAAATTTTGAGTGACGTTATGCTATTTCTTAAAAAATATATTTGTATTTATTTCATCATTTTATTTTTGTTTTATTTATAATCGCATGTGCAAAAGTTATGTTCAACATGAAAAGCTGCATAAAATTTTATTCGCTGTTGCTTTATCATTTACATCTCTCATAAATTCAAAATATGAGTTTTAAAAGATATGATATAAAATTTAAGTGACGCCTTGATGTGACTTTAAAAGGTTTGTTTTAAAATCAATTTAAATTATTTTTGACTTGGTTAAAATATTTTTTTACATCTACACAATACTTTTAATTTTCCAATTCACTGTTAAATATATCACTTTCATTGAATCTATACTATGCATTGAAATGTATTTATTTCAATAAATTGATTTATCTTTTGTGTCACGCTATTCAAAATTGTGAGTAAGATTTATGTAAATGGTTTATTTGCGTCAAACTATCCTTTTTCATACATTTCATGTAGTTTGGACACAATGACGCAAAGAAACCATTTACATAAATCTTACTCACAATTTTGAATAGCGTGACACAAAAGATAAATCAATTTATTGAAATAAATACATTTCAATGCATAGTATAGATTCAATGAAAGTGATATATTTAACAGTGAATTGGAAAATTAAAAGTATTGTGCAGATGAAAAAAAAATATTTTAACCAAGTCAAAAATAATTTAAATTGAATTTTAAAAGAAACCTTTTAAAGTCACATCAAGGCGTCAATTAAATTTTATATCATATCTTTTAAAACTCATATTTTGAATTTATGAGAGATGTAAATGATAAAGCAACAGCGAATAAAATTTTATGCAGCTTTTCATGTTGAACATAACTTTTGCACATGCGATTATAAATAAAACAAAAATAAAATGATGAAATAAATACAAATATATTTTTTAAGAAATAGCATAACGTCACTCAAAATTTGATATCAGTATTTTTAAGTTCCATATTTAAAATTCTTAGAGCATAAGATAAAGTGCTGCGTCAGAAACGTTTAACCCGTCAAGGGTTTTTGCATTGATATCATTACTTTTTTGAGGTTAGTGATGAAATGATTTATAAAAAGATACTTATGGGATTTAATGCAGATTTAATTTTTACTATTTTATTACAATTTTCCTTATAGCAGTTTGTATATAAAAACAAGTGGGTAAGTATAATCGCAGATCGTACAGAGGGTTTCATTTGATATTCCCTTAAAAACACTTTATCCTTAAATTAATAAATCCAAAATGTTAATTTATAATTATTAAATCCTTACATAGATGGTGCACCAATAGTTCCAATTTTCATGGGGCAGGGAACGCACTCTTTTAAACAAACCACCTTCCAATTGTAGTCATCAAAAACCAAGTTGAATAAGCCAGACCCCGTTGTGTCGTTTGACAAACAGAAGTCTCATGTCCCCTCCTTCCCCCCTTTTTCAAAATTTTTCAGACCAGTACCTAAGAATGGAACCGAAATAATTTTTTCTCTTCAGAAATTACTATAAAAAAATAGTATGCAGTACTCATAAATTTACTTTAATGCTATATAGGGTGATTATTAAGTTAATTATAACGTTTGGAATCTGTTGCATTGATGTCCGAAAGGTAGTTTCTGAGTTATGGAAGCTGGACACATAAGGCGCCATAGAGGGCGAAGCCCGCTAGTGTCTATCATAATTATATCTGCCATGTGGGCTAATTGCGATATTTAATCAAAATAGTCCCCCCCCCCTTCTCATCCCCGGAAATATAACAAATACAAAATGTGTTTTTATAAACCTATCGTCAAATAGGTTTTTATTTCTTTTTCCCTAAAAAAAACATGATTTTTATATCCGTAACGTAAATAGCGGACGAAGCCCGCTAGTTCCTATCATAATATATATTTTTAATAATTTTATAGAGTCTATAATAAAAATCAGACTTAAAATAGTGTAGTTCCATGAGTACTTGAAGTGTCAGTTACATGCTACGATTTTTGGATACCAGTATTTTAGAACGGGAAAATGTGACTTATTTTATCAGAGATATCTCATTAATTGAATAAGCCGAAGCAAACTTTTTGAAAAAAAGGTGGCCAACAAGTATGGCAGTTATCAGCTATGTGACTTTGTGCTAAAGTCCATTAATTTGATCTGCTTTAAAAAGATTACGGAAGATTGAATTATAGTAGAACCTGGATTAACCGAGCTTCGATTAATCGAGGTTTCTGTTAACCGAGCCGATAACAAAGTCTGATTTTTTTTTCCTTTTGAATGAGCCTTAAAAATAACCACACTCTTTAGCCCACTGTCCGTGCTATACATGCCCTTCTGCCCCCAAAAGCACTCAACTCCAAAGAAACATTGGACCCTGAGAAGTCAATAGCGAACAATGCTTTGTTTCAAGTGGCTGTGTGAACTTTCGTAAATTTTTCAATTTGCATTTTAAAATTTACTACTGCTAGTTGATTTTCTTTTTAAATTTGTTAAGCTGTGAAAAAGAACTTTACATATATTTATTTTTATTATTTAAAAAACGTTCTATATATATTTTTTTAAAGAGATGTTAAATTCGCAAGCACGGCGAGTTTTTACACACAGTTTCTATTAACCGAGATTTCCGATTCCGATTTACTAACAGTCCCAATTAGCTCGGATAATCGAGGCTGCTCTGTATAATTAAAAAATCAATGGCGATCTTACTGTAAATGGGTTTCCCTTTTACTGAGGGATTTCAAGACCGAATCAGCTGATGTTAGTTGCTGTTTCCGTGCTTGATTAAATAAGATTAGTTAAACATTTGAAAATTACCAAATATAAAAGGAACTATGCCAACAGAGTCTTTGCTTTATGGTGTTTTTTAACAACGCTATAAGAAAATGATTTTAAATAAGAGATTTTAAATGTAACGTTTTAAATCTGACATAATTTTCACCAAACCTTCCTTTTTGTTTGTATCATTCAACTGAAAATATTTTTATAATTAGAAAGATAGTATTATTATTTGCGCTACCTTAAAATTGGCAACTATAGTTAAAAATATCATCTCGAAATTTGAAATAAATCTCTCACATAAATATATTTTTTAATTTAAACTGTTTTGCAATATTATTATTTGGCCACTTTGGCCAATATGACGTAATTTCCTCCATTTACGACTTTTAACACATATCAATGAATTTATTATTTAAAAATTTTCTTTTTCTTTTAATATTCACGTGTAAATATAATTTTTATGACGTAATTTTCAATGTTTTCCTGCTTTTAATGCGTAATCATTTAATTCTAATTTGAAAATAATTGATTATTTATAATTTTCTTTCATTTTAAGTAAGCATGTGTAAAAACAATTTTCATGACGTAATGTTTAATATTTTCCTGCTTTTAACACGTTATCATTTAATTCTAATTTAAAAGGATTTTTTCTGTTTATAATAGTCGCGTGTGAATAAATTTTTAATTTAAAGGATATATTATTCTTTGTCCTGTTTTAACAATTGGCAACAATTTAAAATAACCTTTTCTAAAATATGTAAAAATATCTCTGGAAATTCTGAAATTTTTAATTTAAAATTGAAATAAACCGTCAAAAAATTAGGCAAGTTAAAAATAATAAATGCACTCTGCAAACTTCGAGTTTCTATTGAATGATTAAATTGAATGAAAATGATTAAATTCCCATGTATATTTTTTTTCCTATGAGACTTTTTTAATGAGACAATTTTATCCAGATTTAACATTAAATATCTCTTAAAATAATTCTTCGATTTAAAAACTGTCTACTTCAACGTTTTTATCAAACATTTCTCTATAATACTACCCATTTTAATATTTTCGTATGCAGTAATTTTCTTAATATTTGCGAAATAGACCTCTAGTCACAAGAGATTCTTTCAAAGCGGCGAAGAGCGTTAGTGTTTTTTTTTTTTTTTCGAATAAGAGACAAAATGTAGTACGCAATTGCGTCAAAAGATGGCGACACCAGATTTCTGATATGCTTATTATGTAAACTGTAAATATTCCAAAGTTAAATAAAAACAATTGTCTCGGGGTTATCAAACTTCATTGTTATTTATAAATAAAACATTTCAACTAAATTATTTATTATAAAAGAATTATTACATCACAATAGTTTTTATGCAAGGAAAATAATAATTATAATAATAATAATATTATGGATGTCAGTGATTATATATTGATTGACCGTCATAATAATAAAAAATGATATTATAAAAAGAAGAGCTGAAATGAATTATTTTTTTACGTTTCTGATCGTGTGATTTATATTCAAATAATATTATTAATGTATATTTTTTGTAAAGTGATTGAAATTAAATATATTTATAAAATTTATGGTAATATTTTTATTGTTGAAAAATTGCCAAGAAATAATCATCATCAAATTGGCGTCATTATAATTGTAATTTTATTTAACTTAATAGCAATTAAAAAATTACAAAGGAACTGAGAATAATGGTCAACTAACAGACTTTAAAAGAAAAAAAAACACATTCACATGTGAACCTTAACCACTCAGCCAGTGGGAAGACAAAATTTTTCTCCCCAAAAGTGGTTAAAAAGAAAGCATGTGTATGAATACAGTGTCATGCATTTTCGGTGAAATTTCCATAGAATGGCGAAGAAATATAGTCCAATTTTTCATGCGCATTATAAAACGAACAAGAGTCTTGCTGTAAACAAGTAAATTGTTATTTGGTTCATCTGAAACATATTTATTTGATTTTTAAAAAATCGCCCGTGTCATTTTCGAGAGAAAAAAAATCGAATTATTTAACGAACGAGAGTTTTCCCAGAAAAAAGAAAAGTGTTATTCACCGCGCCTTAATCACATTTATATTATGTATCAATTTAAAGATAATCGTTAGAACCGTTTTCGAGATTTTCAAATTAGGAACTTCCTCGATATCATACCAACGTTTTCACTTTAAAAATAGCTATTTAGATCTCAAAATATACTGCACGTAGAAATGTAAAAATTTCAGTATACGATTAGACTGCAGATATAAGACTGTTCTAGAAAATTCAGAACAATAAGACCTATATCTGCTGCGTTATTAAAAGGCGGCTTTTCGCGTTTTCTTTGATCTCGAGTTAGCTGTATATATGAGTTCCGCCATCTACGAATTCTATGATGCGATACGATACGATTTTAACGATACGATACGATACGATTTTAGGCTTAAGGCTGCGTCACTCGGAATACTATCGTCTTCCATGATGAAACAGTGAATAAGTTGCCAGAAAATATCATGCTAATTTTCCTTCTTCGCCAAGGTCCCTAAAGTGGAAAAGTACCGAGAATTTAACTTTTGTATCCGACTATATAAAATGTGGTACTTTTCTAGTATAGAGGCCTTGGCGTACTTTTTTAAAGAATATCATAATTTGGGCTTCAGAAGTGAGATTTTTTTTTCAAATTATATAAACAGCTATAAAAACAAAATTAATGAACTTTTAAGTTCATTTATATAATCTATAAATACTTTATTTATATCCATATTATTGTTGTTTTTTCATATACAATTTACTTCAGTTTGTATACAAAAATAGTTAAAGGCTTCTTTATATTAAATAAATTGTATAAATATTGAAAAATTACTTGTGCAAATGAAACAGTGAATAAGTTTCTAGAAAATATATCGCCAAATTTAATTTTCTCTATCTGGCCAAGGCCCCTGTATTGGAAAAGTACCTAAAGCACATTAAAATCAGGCAGTTAGGAGCTCAGACAGTACAGCACCGTCTATTGGCTGTTATGTTATTAGTAGAATAGGGATGAAGATGTAAAGACGTACATTTTCGTATATTACACTTTAAATTCTCACCCATAGATTTTGAAAAAAAAAAAAAAAACCCTAAAAAGCGCGGAGTTTAAATTAAATTTCGCTTACCTCGATTATGAAATATTAATGGTTTTAAATGGTAATTTCGCCAAATTAGTTAGCAATCGGCTAGTTGGCTTCATATATAGGACAACTTATTTTTATCGCCAAATTTGACGATATCTCTCCAAGTTGGTCAACATTTGGCGCTACTGTGGTAATCCTGCATTAGTAATTTTTAACAATTACTCATTACAATGAAGCGGTGCTACCGGAATTGTGAGGGACACACAGAGACTTTGATTTTACATAAATAGACTAGGGGGCTCCGCCCCCTACGAGCTACGCTCGTCAACCCCCGTTTAGACACCGCAGACTCTAAAAGCACGCTAATTTGATCGGATTTAAAAAGATTTCGGAAGATTGAATGATAATTTAAAAAACAGTGGCGATCTCCCTATAAACGGATATATATTCATTCCTCTTTGATCGGGGAATTTTAAGGCCGAATCAGCTGCGGTACTACTTGATTAACCCGTCGACCAATTTCGCCAAATTATATAAATCGCCAAACCACTAGCCAAATTATACAAATTGACATATTTTTTATTTTAAATAACGAAAGAACAAATAAATTAGTATAACATTAATAAAAATACAAATAAAACGTCGAAATAAAAATAACTTGATGACGTAGACACATGTAACTTGCTTAAAGTCAAGTTAATGTGACATTTATCATCAACCATTATTGGCATCTAATCTTATAGTTTGGCGATAGATTTTTGGTTGACGGGATAACTAAGTAGTACCAAAGATACAATCGCTGTTTTCGTCTTTGATTAAGTAAAATCAGTTAACCCCTTGGAGACGAGCGGCACGTATACGTGCCGCATGAAGCGCTCAGAATCCTTGTTTTTCCTCACCAGTAAAATTTTACTGTAAAATTTGCCTTATTTAATCAGCGCATTTTCTCGATTCAAGAAGACACAAATTTCTGTTTTTAAAAAACGGTGACAAAAGATTAAAAATTTCGTAAAAGACTCCCGTCCCGAAGGGGTTAAACATTTCAAAATAATCTAATTATAAAAGGAATTAAGTAAACAGAGTCTTTGTCTCCCGGAATTTTTTAACAAAGCGATAAGAAAATTCTTTTAAATAAGACATTTTAAATTAATCGTTTTTAATCTGACGTAATTTTGACCAAACTATTCTTTCTCTTTTTAATATTCACGTGAAAATGCTTTTGTTAGAAATGAAATATTATTTGCGCTGTCCTAACAAAAACAGTTGGAAAGATCCTCTCAAAATATCAAATAAATGTCTAGCACAATTTCTAAATTTAAACTGTTTTGCAATATTATTTTGCGTTCAGTTTATGTAATAACTGTAATGTGACGTAATTTCTCCTATTTAAGACTTCTAACGAATGTTAATGAATTTATTATTTTACAATATCCTTTCTCTTTTAAAATTCACATGTAAATATAGTTTTTATGACGTAATTGTTAATAATTTCCTGCTTTTTATACATAACTAGGTAGTTCTGTCCCCTACGAGCTACGCTCGCCAACCCCCGTTCAGACACTCGATTCCAAAAGCACGCTAATTTGAACGGCTTTAAAATTGTATATTTGAAGTATAATTTAAAAAAAAAACAGTGGCGATCTCTTCGTAAACGAGTTTCCATTCGTTTTCCTTTTATTGGGTAATTTTTTAATGATTTTATATTTAAAATTAAAAATATTGTAAATTTAAAAAATATGTTAAATTTAAAAAGTAACAAATTTATTAAAGTTATTTGGAATTTTCTTCCTTATCTTTGTAATGAAGTCACTAATTTGTAGTAGTATTTAATCTTATCATATAAATCTACTCTCCTCTTAATTTTCACTTCGCCGCCTTTTTTTCGCCAACATATGTGTGTAAAATTATATATATAGTGCTAAGAATATTGTAAATAGTTAGTGTTTGTGCTTAACAATAATGTAAATAGTTCAATTAAGCTCTATTCATACCATACGCTCCATACGCTAATATTAGTTTTTGTTGCATTGAAATACCTCAATTTGTTGATTTTTTGCAAGCAAGTAAACCCTATTGGTTTTCAATGGGAGTTTCTGGAAATTTGGCGAAATACTGGAAATAGCGCCAAGGTGGTGTTACTTCTGGCTACTAATTTTGGTCGCCAAATTTGGCGATATACCACCAAGCTCGCGACAAACTTGGCTACGTTTGGCGACTGAGCCGAGTTCCCTCCTCCTTGGTAACCCACTTTATATCGTCAGAAAGTTCTGACCAATCAGATGCGTTTCGCGATATCTACGCAGATTTTCATTGGTTCATTTCCAAAGCGTTATTTTATATATATATACATATATAGAAGGATTATTTAATTCTAATTCCAAACGTTTTTTTCTGTTTATAATAGTCACGTGTAAATAAATTTTTAATTTGAAGCAAACATTATTGTTTGCGGTGTTTATACAGTTGGCAACAGTTTAAATTAATACCATTTTCTAAAATATGTAAAAATATTTCTCGAAATGCTGAAAATTTGAATTTAAAATAGAAATAAAACCTCAAAAAATGAGTCAAATTAAAAAAAGAAATACAGTCTGCACACCGGGAACTTCAAACGTATAAAATGATCTAAAAATGATTAAATTCCCATGTATAGTTTTTGCTGCTATAAAACTTTTTTAGTGGAACATTTTTGTCCAACTTTATGATTAAATATATCTTAAAATAATTCTTCGATTTGAAAACTGTCTGCATCAGTGTGTTTACCAAACATTTCTATATAACTACCGCCTCTGGCGACCAGTTTGGTCTCCCTTAAATGTATGCTAAGCATTGCATCATGTTACTTTCATTCTGAAACTAATTGACTTGCTCCATCCTTCCTCGAGTCCACAGATTCTGATAGAGAAATCAAGAATTCTTTGCGAACTTGATAACATTTCATACAGTTTTGTTGTTATGCGTATTTCGTCTTTTTGACAAATACCTCATAATTTCCGTAGCTGTAAAACTGAGTGAAACTTCAAGTGTTTAAACTGAGATTTGTTCATAAATTATCTAAATTGAACTTATTCTACTTATACCTGCTGTACTTCAATGTTATTTTTTAATATTAACTAGGGGGCTCGGCCCCCTACGAGCTACGCTCGCCAACCCCCGTCCAGACACCGCAGACTCTAAATGCACGCTAATTTGATCGGCTTTAAAAAGATTTCGAAAGATTGAATTATAATTTAAAAAACAGTGGCGATCTTCCTATAAACGAATTTCTATTCATTTCTCTTTGATTGGAGAATTTTAACGCCAAATCCGCTGCGGTGTTACTTGATTATCCTGTCGACCCATTTCGCCAAATTATATAAATCGCCAAACCACTCGCCAAATTATACAAATTGATGTAATTTTTATTTTAAATAACGAAAGAACAAATAAATTCGTACAACATTAATAAAAACACAAATAAAACGTCGAAATAAAAATAACTTGATGACGTATACACGTGTAACAACATTTCAAAATAAGCTAATATAAAAGGAATTAAGTAAAGAGAGTCTTTGTCTCCTGGTATTTTTTAACAAAGCGAAAAGAAAGTTCTTTTAAATGAGACATTTTAAATTAATTCTCAAAATATCAAATAAATGTCTAGCGCAATTTCTAAATTTAAACTTTTTTGCAATATTATTTTGTGTTCATTTTATGTAATAACTATAATGTGACGTAAATATGACGTAATTTCTCCTAAGACTTCTAACGCATGTTAATGAATTTATTATTTTACAATACTAGGGGGCTCGGCCCCCTACGAGCTACGCTCGCCAACCCCCGTTCAGACACCGTAGACTCTAAATGCACGCTAATGTGATCAGCTTTTAAAAGATTTCGAAAGATTGAATTATAATTTAAAAAACAGAAGCGATCTCTCTATAAACGGATTTCTATTCATTTCTCTTTGATTGGGGAATTTTAACGCCAAATCCGTTGCGGGACTACCTGATTATCCCGTCGACCAATTTCGCCAAATTATATAAATCGCCAAATTATACAAATTGACATAATTTTTATTTTAAATAACGAAAAAACAAATAAATTAGTACAACATTAATAAAAATATAAATAAAACGTCGAAATAAAAATAACTTGATGACGTAGACACGTGTAACAACATTTCAAAATAAGCTAATATAAAAGGAATTCAGTAAACAGCGCTTATATTTGCGCTTTCCTAACAAAAATAGTTGAAAAGTATCCTCTTAAAATATCAAATAAATGTCTAGCGCAATTTCTAAATTTAAACCGTTTTGCAATATTATTTTGTGGTCATTTTATGCAATAACTGTAATGTGACGTAAATATGACGTAATTTCTCCTATTTAAGACTTCTAACGCATGTTAATAAATTTATTGTTTTACAAATTCCTTTCTCTCTTAAAATTCACGTGTAATTATAGTTTTTATAACGTAATTTTTAATAAGTTCCTGCTTTTTGTACATAATTATTTAATTCTAATTCCAAATGTTTTTTTATGTTTATAATAGTCACGTGTAAATAAATTTTTTATTTATTTACACGTATAAACATTTTTTTTTAAGCAAACTGTTTATACAGATGGCAACAGTTTAAATTAATATCACTTTCTAAAATCTGTTAAAATTATCTCTAGAAATGCTGAAAATCTGAATTTAAAATAGAAATAAAACCTCAAAAAATTAGTCAAAATAAAAAAATTAATGCAATCTGCACTCCGGTAAATTCTAACGCATAAAATGATCTAAAAATGATTAAATTCCTATGAACAGTTTTGGCTCCTATAAAACTTTTTTAGTGGAACGATTTTGTCCAACTTTAGCATTAAATATCTCTTAAAGTAATTCTTCGATCTGAAAACTGTCTGCATTAGCGTGTTTATCAAACATTTCTGTATAATTCTACCGATTTTCATATTTTTGTATGCATTATTTTTCTTAATATTAACGTAGAAAGACCTCCGGTCACAAAAAATTCAAAACCGGCGGCGGCGGCGGCGGCGGTGACAGCGGTAGTTACTTTTTTTTAGAATAGAGAGATCCTTTCTCTTTTAAAATTCAGTGTATACTTTTTATGACGTAATTTTTAATAAGTTCCTGCTTTTTATACGTAATTATTTAATTCTAATTTGAAAGTTTTTTTCCAGTTTATAATAGTCACGTGTAAATAAATTTTTAATTTGAAGCAAACATTATTGCTTGCGCTTTTCATACAGTTGGCAACAGTTTAAATTAGTACAATTTTCTGAAATCTGTAAAAAATATCTCTAGAAATGCTGAAAATTTGAATTTAAAATAGAAATAAAACCTGAAAAAATGAGTCAAAATAAAACAATTAATGCAATCTGCACTCCGGCAAATTCTAACGCATAAAATGATCTAAAAATGATTACACTGCCATGTATAGTTTTTTCTGCTATAAAACTTTTTTAGTGGAACGATTTTGTCCAACTTTAGCATTAAATAACTCTTAAAATAATTCTTCGATTTGAAAACTGTCTACATCAGCGTATTTATCAAACATTTCTGTATAAAACCACCGATTTTAATATTTTTGTATGCATTATTTTTGTTAATATTAACGAAGAAAGGCCTCCGGTCACAAAAAAATCAAAACCGGCGGCGGCGGCGGTGACAGCGGTAGTTACTTTTTTTTAGAATAGAGAGATACATTTATTTAAATTTTGCAAATCATGCATTTATAATTTTTTTTTCATTACTTAATAACTAAATAATGAATATATATACTTTTGTTTTTATAGATTTGATTTCTGAGGTCATAAATATGACAATATACTAACGTAACTAAGAGAAATAGCAAAATAAAACCCTCGTGAATGCAAGCCGTTAACAAACGTTAGCGCCGCCAATTTACCTACTATGACGTCATAATAATATTGTCCATTCATTGTTGAAGAACCTGCTTTGCGAATGATTACCTCCATTGTCTACAGTGGTGGACATAATTATAAGACACCTACCTAATTTGACATACAGTGAAAGAAAAGATTCAGAGCTTAAAAATGCTTTATCAAATACGACAAAAACATAAATTTATTCTGTTATCACACGTAATTGTTTTACAGAAATGATATTTTTATAGAGTTTAATAAAAAAAATTATAAATACCATGGACAAAATTATAATACACCCTAACATTTTAATTAAAACACCTGCTTTTTTTTCGAAAATAATGTGCAATATGCAAATTTTCTGCACGCTGTTATGACGTCAGCAGTTAACTAAAGCAGATGATAACCGACTTCACGCATTTACAAACATGCCACGAGGTACAGAATTAAAAGAAAGTGAAATTCGCGAAATTTGGAGATTAAATGGAACTGGTGCTTCAGTTAATAATATTTCAAAAGTTATTAAACGCTCAAGATGTGCAATTTCAAATGTTTTGAAAAGGGGAATTAATGGATCTGTGATTAAAAGATCTGGACGTACTCCTTGCTTGTCCTCGAGAGACAGACATCATGTGTTTTCGCTCGCTACACAGAATAAGATGACCACTACAGGCATTAAAAATGCTTTGAAACTGAATTGTTCAAGGGGTGTTCTCAGGGTGTTGCATAATGCTTCCTATGTGAAATTTAAAAAAATTGAAGAAATAACCACCGCTTCTAAGGCGGCACAAAATGGACCGTTTAAACTTCGCTAAACAAAGTATGGCCTGGACCTGCAAATGGTACTCTGTGTTATTTTCTGATGAAAAAAAGTTTAACCTGGATGGTCCTGACGGGTTTCACTATTATTGGCATGATTTACGGAAGTCTCCTGATGTACAAATGAGCCGCCAAATGGATGGAGGCTCAGTAATGGTTTGAGCTGGTTTTTCGGCTCAAGGGAAAACCGATATCGTTTTTGTGCATTCAAGAATGAATTCCGAAAAGTATAAGAATCTTCTTAAAGATCAACTAGCCATATACGGTGAACTTCTTTGTGGCGAAAACTACACTTTCCAGCACGATAACGCGTCGATTCATACATCACACGTGACAAAAAAGTGGCTTTCAGAGCAAAGTATCAATGTTTTTCCGTGGCCTTCTCGCTCCCCAGACTTAAATCCCATCGAAAACGTGTGGGGGATCTTAGCTCGTGAGGGTTACCGAAATGGGAGGCAGTTTACATGTGTCGAAGACCTAAAGAATGCTATAAAATGTGCTTGGGAAGAATTGTCTTGCGATATTTTGTTAGAATTGATAGATTCGATGCCGAATCGTATCTTTCATGTTATAAAAAACAATAGCGGCTCCACCAAATATTGAATAACCATGTTAGAGGATTTTCTTTTAAACCATTAGTGTCTGCTAATTATGTTGACCACTGTATTTGGAAAAAAGGGTTGGTGTCTTATAATTTTGTCCATTATGTTTTTAAGTTTTTTCATTAAATTGTATGAAAATGTGATTTCTGTAAAACAATTACGTGTGATAACAGAATAAATTTATGTTTTTGTCGTATTTGATAAAGCATTTTTAAGCTCTGAATCTTTTCTTTCACTGTAATGTCAAATTAGGTAGGTGTCTTATAATTATGTCCCCCACTGTAATATGTTCTATGTTCATGGTTTATATGATGAATAAATCTCTTGTGTTTGTTTACTCTATGAGGTGAAATAGAAAGCTGTGAACTTAATTTCAATTGAAATCAAATCTTGGAATATATATTTATTTGAATGTAAATTAGAAACAATACTTTGATGTTGAAATGAAATAATTTAGTTTATGTTATTATTATTACGATTAATTGTTTATTTAGGTACTTTTCCATTACTGGGGCCTTGGCATTTTTCTTTAAGCTTGGCGCAATTCGGGCTTCACAATGTGAAATACGTTGATAAAATACAGTAAAACCCGTTTAAGAAGTTCCCGCTTAAGAAGTTTTCCCGTTTAAGAAGTTTATATTTTCGATTCCCATTTTTCTCTTATTTTTACAACACTAAAATAACTCGTTTAAGAAGTTTTGTTCGAAACTCTTTCCCGCTTAAAAAGTTTTATTTTTCCTTCCATTTTTACATTCAAAGCTCGTTTATTTTGTCTTTTTGATTATTATTTTATTTTCTGTGCTGAAATCTCTTTCTTTATTATTTTTCGCTATTCAAAAAGGTCAATGTTTAGGACTGATAGCAGATGTGGTCACCTCTATTTCACCTTAAAATCTGTGTAACGTGTTTGATGGAAATGGAATGTGGGCAGAGGATGGGCCTCTCGTCACTGTAACAATAGTGACTGATAAGAGAAAAGGGAATTGCTCCGACCTACCGATGGGTGGTTCTTTCAGTTCAATAGTTACAACAGATTCTATCCCACCACCATATTCCATAAGTGTAATGTACCAAATCTGCGTTTGGTTTATTCATTTCGCAGTTTTTAAGTCAGTGTAAAGTGCATAACATCAAAGCTTTCTCGTTAGAAAATACACGGACAAAAAATTCTGTTTTTTTTTCCCAAAAATGTCGGGCGAGGCAATTACAAGGAAAGCCTTGTCAATTGAAGACAAAATCAAAATTTTGAAAGACGTTGATAGTAACGCCAAAACAACAAGAGTTGAAATTGCAAAGAAGTTGAACATACCAGTGGCTACTCTGAATGGAATTCTAGCAAAACTAGATCTCATTTTAAACTGTTCTGAAAAATCTCGTAAAATTAAAAATGTGAAAAGAGGAAAATATGAAGTTATGGAAGAAAAGTTATTGATTAAAGGTTGCCGAAAAAAAAACAGAAACTAAAAACTATAACCGATTTTTTTTTTTTTTTTTTTTGCAAAAACATATCAAATCACTCTTAAAGAGAAATTTCTTGTCTTGGATTAAATAAAGAGTTTCTAAGGTAATTATGTATTTTTACTTTATTAGGTAATTTTTTAAGTGTGCAAACTAATTTAAATTTCTTAAGAAAACTCAATTTTATAGAAAGTACTCTTTGTATTATTGTACTAAGGTAAAATAAACCCTCTTCTGAATATCAATAGTTAAACTATTGATTTTTTTCAAAAAATGCTAATTTCCCGTTTAAGAAGTTTTTTCCCTCCACTCCCTTGGGAAACTTCTTAAGCGGGTTTCACTGTATATAAATAGCTATGAAAACAAATCTGGTGAACTTCTATTTTTATTTATATGTATTTATTTGCATATAAACATTTTATTTACACATATATATACAATATTTGTTTATATATAAATTACTTCTGTTTCTATATAAAAATAGGTTATTGGCTTCTTTAGATTAAGTCAATTGTATACATATGGAAAAAATTGCTTATGTATATGAAATAGGATATAGATTGCCGGAAAATTCTATGTCATTTTTTTTCTTGCCAAGAACCTATACTGGAAAAATAGCTATATATTTATTTATTTATTTATTGTATTTTAAATGAGGTAAATGAAAGATGTGTATTTTAAATGAAAGTTATGTATTTTAAATGAAATGACTGATAGGTTTATATTTTAATGAAATGATTGCGATGGAAGAATATTTGGTGATTTATCACCTGCGCCCGACTAACATAAAAGTACTGAAATGGCCGTTTGGCATACAAAAAGCGAAGCGGTCAGCTCGGAACTGTTGATGATAGTCACATGACTTCGACTTTTATTATATAGATTATCACCTGCGCCCGACTAACATAAAAGTACCGAAATGGCCGTTTGGCATATAAAAAGCGAAGCGGTCAGCCCGGAACTGTTGATGACAATCACATGACTTCGGCTTTTATTATATAGATACCACCGATTTTCATATTTTTGAATGGAATATTTTTCTTAATATTAAGGAAGGAAGACCTTCCGTCACAAAAAATTCAAAACCGGCGGCGGTGACAGCGGTAGTTACTTTTTTTTAGAATAGGGAGATTCAATAAAAAAATTAGAATTAAAATATTTTCACATTAATTAGACGATGATGTAACAACATACGCATTTTAATGTGCCATTTATCAACAAAAGCGAAGAAGAAAATATTTTCTTTTGTCAGATTTTAAAAGTGAAATAATTATAAATTCGCATTTAAAAAAAATTTTTTTAAGCTAAAGAAAACTATTTATTAATTAAGAATCACGAGTCATTATAATTTATATTAAAAAGTCACTAACAAAATATGAGATTTAAATTCTTGTACATTAATTAGAAGATAGTGTAAAAACATACGCATTTGAACGCGTCACGCATCTACGCAAACAAAGATAAAAATAAAAATATTCTTTGTCAACAACTGAAAGTGAAATATCTATCTATCTATATTATAAAGGACAAACATATCTGTGCGTAACGCATACGTCATTTTGCGAATAGCAACACTTTGAAATTTGAAATGAAATTTCGGTTTTGCAAATTTCGCTACTGCAAATTTTTAAACTTCTAAACATCGCACATTTTTAATTTTTACCACCGTCGTACAGGGAAAAAAATGTGCTTTTAAATGCAATTTGTTTGAAAGCTGTATTTCAATTTATTTTTGAGATATTGATTTTTTGTAGTTTTTAATACAAATTTTGTAACCGTAACAACTGAAGTACTCCATTTATTGAAAGTAAAAAGAAAATAGTAGATTACTGTATCTTTTTTTTTGCCATTTTCTCATAAAAACTGAAAAAACTGAAATTAAAAGGGTCTATAATTAATCGGGTGAATTTTGGTTTTATTTCGTATTTATTTATCAATTTAATAAATTGTAGTTTATTGCAAACTTACTTTACAAATGATACAAAGCTGAATGAATGCAATTTTATTATTCTGTGTATAAGAATTTTGCGAATTTTGAAAAAATATACATGAATGATTTCTGATAAAACATGGAGCTATTATTGATTTTTTCTGGGTTTGTATATTATTCCCCGATAATGACGTTATATGCATATTTTTCTACAGATGTTGTTTAAGACTGGATCGTAAAAGTGGAAAGCTTTTTAGCGGATACAAATGACGTGATTTGATAAAAAGAACATGTATTTAATTCTGAAAACAGAGTGCGTCTGAAAGTGCGTCATTTTCACTTGCTGTTTTGAAATTCTACTATACATTCTACTATACTTTTATCATTTGACTATAACTTTATCTAATTATACTATAATTTCTACTATAATTTTATGAAATTCTACTATAATTTTATGAAAATAACATAATTTGCTTAATTTCATTTTTCATAATTTTATGTAATCTCTATATTTAAAACACAAGGCTGTTTTTTAGTCATCTGCCCTGAGCATACTGCTGAACCAATTTTACTAATACACTGGTGAAAATTGATTTATGAAAACTCGGTTTTTTAACAAAAACTTCTATAATATTCATTAAAAGTTAATGAAATTTCATGGGATATGCTTAGTATATATAACAAATGAGTTACCAAAATAAAATTTCATATATAATATTATATATAAACAAAAAGTCAAAAATTGAATTTTCGTAATATGCAAGCATGGAAATTGATTTATGAAATATCACATTTCATTGGCTATTCCGAAGTAATGTAACAAAAATTTGCATAAAACAAGGTTACATGACATACACAGTAGACATAAAAAGCGTTATATAGTGGAAGCAATAAGTTTCACTCATATTTTTCACGATGAGTAAACGAAATATGTTGTCTGAGGAAAAAAGAGCTAAAACCGATGCATATCTAGAATGTGGAAAGTCTGTTCCGGAAATTAGTAAATTAATTAAACGATCAATTGGTGTGATATATAACTATAGAAAAGATCCTCAAAATATGGCAAAAATTTTAACAAAAAAGGAAATCCACCATTAAGTTTGGGGACAGCTTGTTCGAATGATTTATGCAAATGGGATGCACTACACATCAACTGGAAATTAACTGATCAGAAATACATTCAAAATCTTGTCTTATCGGGTGTACATCAATTGCGCCTACGGTAGGAGGAGGTCATGAATTGCGGCTACAGCTTTGTCCCCTTCTGTATGAACTGCGCCCGAAGAGGTGAGATAAGCAATCCATCATTGTATTGAGGGTTGCCTTAAGAGTTTTCTTTTTCCCAAAAAGTCGTCTGGATGCAAATCCAGCCATGGTAAATCTTGGCGACAATAATCACAATACTTAGCACGTGGTTTGCATTCATCTAGTATTGCATTGCATCTTATAAGATATTCAACATAATAAATACAAATAAAATATTAAAAGGAACTATAATTCCTCAAGTATAGGATACTTACTAATATTTACTACAAAAGAAGGGGGACTTCCAATTTAAATGGGCCCGATGCAAACTGCCACCCCAAATTTTGTTAGCTCTTTCAATGTATTCCAAGAAATATCTAATGTTATTTTTATTTTTTTTTTAAACACCATTGTTAAGAAAATTTTTATTTTGATTTTTAATATTTGGATAAAAAGCGTTTTTCCGTTTTTAATTACAAAAAATGCTGAAAATTCATAAAATGAAAGTTATCATAAGGTAAGTTTTATTTGTACAAAAATGAAACTTTTATTGTTTTACTTATTAGTACACGAAGAAAGTTTTACTAAAAATAATACTTCAATCCCATAAAAAAATTAAATTTCTGTAACTTTTAAAAATAACCCTTTTTTTATATAAATGGATTTAATAGGATGAAGAACAACTTTAAAACATGTTTGCTATTGAAACTATACTTCTAAAGCTAATGGTTTAGGAAATTAGTCATTGAGCAACAAATAGTAGACACTCTTATATACAATTTGTCACGATTTTTGATATTTTATATTCAAAAGTTCATTGTTTTTCACAATTTTTTTCCTCAAATAATACCAAATCTGTCAGTAGTATGTTTAAATTAACAAGATTATTATTATAAGTTGTATTATTATTATTTTTTAAATGAAGCAGAATGGAGAAATTTCTAATTTAGGATTATTTTAAAAATCATTAATATATGTTAAGTTTTTCTATCACAATATAATTTTAATCCATTCATGCATTTATATTCTCTTTCAGATATTAAATAACTAATCCATCAGTTCTACTTAAATAATTGGCTTTTAAAAGTCATCAAAAATTTAATTTAACACTAGAAAGACGGCGAGCGGTCATTTTGACCGCTACCAAATGAATATATCTCGTTTCGAACCAGAATTTTTTTTTATAAAAACTAACTTAAAAGGTACAAAGAAAAAAAAAACTAGTTAAATAAATAAGTTAATGATTTAAAATAAAAATTCTGGTGGGAAATATTTTTATAAAATTTGAGTAAAATTCCCTGTCTTTCTAGTGTTAAAAATATTTTGAGGATCAAAATCATAAAGTCAACGATAGTCTATTATTTAAAATGTATTTTTTTTTTTTTAAATAGGAAGTCATCTATTACTTAAAAGGATATTTTATCTTTATAGATAAATAAATAAATAAATAAATAAATATATTTTTAAAGATTTAAGGATGTTGTAAGAGTTTCTCTCAAAATTTTCTAACTTACAAACTCATTTTTAAACGTAAATGCATTTCACTTGCAGACATGACTATTGAATTGATCTAGAATCTAATAGTCTTTCATTTTTAGGTAGCTTTCTTTACAAAAAGCTACCTATTGCAGCCGTTCGGAGGAAAGCGATTTCAAAAAATTTTGGTATATTTTCATCGATCATGACCCCCAGACCCCGAAACCAACCTCCGTTCAAAATTGATATATATATATATATATATATATCAATATATATATATATATATATATATATATATATATATATCTGACATATGTCACACTGTAACTCTCGTATTTATGAACCGATTTGGATGTAATTCGGTGTGTACATAGTACATACCAATGTCTCGACCGAGTTCGTTGGTCAGCTTCATCCGCCATTTTGTTTCAAAATGGCGGCCATTTAAAAATTTAAAAAAAATTTAAAATTTGAAATGTGGTACCAAAAAATTGAAAATGGAAAAATATTTTTTTCTTATGTATTTGACCTTTATACAAAGACTCCGTAGCAGTTTTTGTTTCGTCTATATCTTAAAAAAAAAGCTGAGTTATAGCATTTTGAATTTCTAGCGAAGCTGACATTTTGAAACGTCCTGAATTTTGTCACGCGATAAAAGGCGTATTTATGAACCGATTTGTATGTAACTTCGTTTATACATAGTACAGACCAATTTTTCGAACGAGTTCGTTGACCAGCTTCATCCGCCATCTTGTTTAAAAATGGCGGCCATTTAAAATTTTAAGAAAAATTTAAATTTGAAATGTGGTACCAAAAAATTGAAAATTGAAAAAATATTTTTTTCTTATGTGTTTGACCTTGATAAAAAGATTCGGGAGCAGTTTTTGTTTCTTAAAAAATGGCTGAGT